>JAASGD010000396.1:0-23783 GCA_023334115.1 Globisporangium megalacanthum
GCGGTCACCTCTCGATGGATGTGTTCCTCGGCCTTCGCGACAAACTCCACGAGCTTGTCCTGCACCTTGACCAGCGCGCCAGCCTTCTCGGCCTCGAACAGGTCGCGCACAAATGTCTGTAACTGGGGGCGAAGCTCGTCCGCCGCAGCGAGAACCCGCTTCTTCGCGGCCTCCGCGATTGGAACGAGCGCCGTTGAGATCCCTTCTCGGATCGCGTTCTGCAGTCCTGCTTGAAGGTCTCGCTTGAACTCGGCGTTGGTGGAGTGAACCAGCTCCTGATTGCGGGCGACGACCTGCGCGTTGGAGTCTGCGAGAGCCGCTTGAAGTCGGTTCTCCGTGCTGTGTTGAATTGCACGTTGCGCCTCTGCGTACGCTTGAAACATCGAGAGTATCTGCTCGTGGTTTAGGGTCTGCTGGTTGTGCAGCTCGATTTGTGCACCCACAAGTACTTGGGCTTGGTGGCGGAAGTCGTCCAAGACCCTCTCAACGCACATGTCGTACTGCTCTTCGGAGATGGCTGCTTTTGTCGCAAGCTCTGCGCCACCCGAGCTGCCGCCGCGCAAAACGATCTGCGGCTCGCTGCTCATCTCCACCTCAAGTCAGTCGCTTGCCGTGCTGTCCATTTAAGCCGGAGTGGCAAAGAACCGATGCGTTAGCGCGCGTTGCTTGTGTGGTCTCCCGCGCGTTTCAATTTTCGCACCTCGCCTTCTGGGGTCGTAACAAACGACTCACTTTCTCCCAATCAATGTAGAGTGCGACTTTCATCCAATGGGGCCTTCGTATTCGCGAAGTTCAAGTTGCCTGTATGTATGTGGTGTGGTTTGTCACGTCAGTTATGTCCGAGTGCCGGGAAGGACTGTACTACCGGAAGTTACTTTTCGCAGTACTGTACCATCCTTTTCGCCATTTTACCGGAAGTTGACTTCTCGTCGACTTCGTCCGATGGGTGGCGGATGACATCAAGCGCCACACTGCGATCAATGAACGACGCGGGTTCCCGGGAATGTTCGGGTCGCTCGACTGCACCCATTGGCAGTGGAAGAACTGCGCGATTGTAGAGCAAGGGCAGTACCGCGACAAGAGTGGCACCAGTACCATCGTCTTGGAAGCCGTCGCAACGTACGATTTGTGGGTCTGGCACGCGTACATAGGTGTCCCCGAGTCAAACAACGACGTCAATGCCATTGATCGCTCCCCGTTCATGATCGACTGGCTCCATGGGTGCGCTCCGGCACACAGGTACGTGGTGAATGGGAAGCAGCGATCTAGTTGCTACCTGCTCTGCGATGGAATCTACCCTGCGTGGTCTGTGTTCGTGAAGACGATCAGCCACCCAAGCAGCGAGAAGCACAAGTACTTTGCCATGCGTCAGGAAGCAGCATGGAAGGATGTAGAGCGCTGTTTCGGCGTGCTCAAGTCGCGCTTCGCCATCCTTTTGCAGCCCGCGCGTTTTTGGAGCGCCACCACACTGCGTCAAGTCTGGGCCGCTGCGATCATCCTCCACAACATGATCATCAAGGGCGGATTTAGCGATAGTGGCGATGCGCTTTTTGCGAGCGAGGTGGCGTCTTCGGCAGCGTCACCCCTCGCGTTTGACTCGTTCCTGACAGAAATCGCCAACGTGCAAGACACCCGCAAGCATGAGCTACAATTAGATCTCGTCGACCATCTATGGGCAAGACGGCAGCGCAAGGAGCATGACGAACTAGGCTCGATTGATTAGATGATCGACTGCTCAGCGACACAACGTTTAGTGGTGACTACTCGCTCTCATCGCGAACGCGTCATATAACTTGTGGTAACGCTCTCGAGTCGGTGCCATGGAAAGTGGCGTCTTCGCCAGTCGCGTCTTCGTCGTTGTGATGCTCTGAGAGAATGGCGTTGAGCACTGCAGCTCGTTTGGCGCGAAAGAACGCCTTCGCGTCTTCGTCAAGCGAGTCGAGCTGGGTTGCGAACAAAGCGATGTTGTTCGTGTCCTCAAGGGCACGCACCCTCTTCACGCTGGCGCGTGCAAGCATTGTCGTTGCTGAGGCCAATCGTTAGCGCGTGCGAGCGTCATCGTCGTCAGCGCGAGCCTGAGCCTTCACTGCTTTCACGCCTTGCGGGCGTTCTTCGCGTGGAGCAGGTTCTCCGCCATTGGTGTCTGCTTGTTGTGGCACCAGAGTCGGCCTCGCCTTTGGACGAAAGGTCTGCCATTTCGCCTCTGCTCGAAGAACGCGCCAGCAATGTAGGTACTCGAAGGATCCATTCTCTCGAGAAGACTGCTTGAAAGCGCACATGCTCGATCGATGTCGTCGTCGCTACTCGCCCCCGACACAGCGAGCGCCTGCACGTTCGCGTGTGCTCCGCAAAATTCTGAAACGTCCCGCGAGATCTCGTGCCATTTGCACTCGAGAGATCTGTACTGGCGCGTTGCTGCAACCGCCGGTCGCGCGGACTGGAAGTGCGCGGTACTGCGCTCCCAGAATGTGCTGTTGGTTTGGTTTGTGCCCGTGCGCGCGTCCTTCCCGACCGCCAAATAGGAACGGCATAGCTGGATGTCTTCCTCCTCAGTAAAGTTTTTCCACCTTCATACCCATGCTTCTCGTGTGGAGGCGCTACTTGTCGAGTTATTCGTCTGGCTCGCCTGACGTACCGGTCTGCTTGCTGTGCTGTTTCTTGTTGTGCTGTGCGTGTGGGTCCGGCGATTAGCATCGCCGGACCATGAGTTGCCCTTTGGTGCAGTTTGCGATCATTCTGAGTTTGCTGAGAATTACTGATAATCTGAGTTTTGCGTGCTTGGTGCTGGAACGCTATATCAGCTTCCGTTTGGTGTAGAAACGCCAAATGTGGGTTTAGCGTGTTGAATAACGAGACGGGTGCGAATGCTCTAAGGGTTGTAAATAGCGAGCAAAACGTGGCGAACAACGTCGTAAAGTTTTGGTGTCAATTGGAGCAAAAGTTGGTGAGCAGTGACATGGAAGGTGCCCGACGCTCCCAGTGGGTCTTGTAGTGTGTGTGAGAGCGAATTTTGCATGCCAGGTGATCGGACATGTTGCACTACACCTTTGCCCGAGTAAGTTGAACAAAACCGCATTCAATGTGAAACGTGACCTTTGATACTTTTCATTTTTCATCTTTGCTCACTCAAATCGGCGATCAATGTGAAAAAAGCAGCATTCAAAGTGAACATCACCTTCTCTTCTTGCTGATGCATTGGAGAGAAATTGGCAATTACACATGTGCCTCGCATGATGAGTACCATCATGCGCCAAGTGCCAAGCTCGCGGACTTGGCCGTAGGTCCTAAGCGCGTGCGTATGTGCTGACGCCAAGCGAGCGAGGGGTGCAGGACGACAACGCCGATTTTTGGCCAACATGATTAAGGATGTCATGCGTGACGAGGCTGCCTTGTGGTGGTGGTTGACCTGTCAGTGCTGCACGAGCACCACCACAAGGCAGCCTCGTCACGCGCCATGTGCTCGTTGTGCATCATGCAGTCGTCCATGACATCTCGATGCAGCAAGCTGGCTCGCACCAGCCCTCTCTGCTTTTGCGCGGCGAGAGCGCGATGTTTTTGGATGTGCTTTTGATTTTGGCGTCTGAATGCCACACAATAGGCAATTGAAAATGACTCGTGTTCACTTTGAATGCTGCTTTTTTCACATTGATCGCCGATTTGAGAGTGCAAAGTTGAAAAATGAAAAGTATTAAAAGTCACGTTTCACATTGAATGCTGTTTTGTTCAACTTGATCGGGCAAAGGTGAAGTCGGAACGAATTGAATCGAAGCAGCCACACACGAACCACCTCGCTCTCTTACCTCATCCACTTGTTCTTGAGCGAGTCTAGACGTCGACACTTGTCTCCTTCTCGCCTTGGATGTTTCTGTCCTTGCCTTCGCATCACACAACCAGGCATCCGATCAGCTGAAGTTTGCTTGCACAGATAGAAGTTGTTACTCGGCACTCGTTTCGCCACGTCACCTCATCTTCGAGCTCGATGCAGTCTATTCAACGCTCTGGTCATCGTCACCTGTCCGATACTCGGCACTTGAAAACCGATACTCGGAACTACAGTAGATACTGAACTCCAGTGACAGTCACTCGACATTCGACACACAAGTCATCCGATCGATCTCCGACATCCAACATCCGACACCCGAGGCTTCGTTCGCGAGTCACGTCAGACGAAACCTGAGCCAACCTCGCGTCACGCACGCAGCGAGGGATTCGATACGAGTCGAGTCGAGTTGAGCACTTGCAGAATGGTGTTGTTTTAAACTCATAGCAGATCCATTTTCTGAACACCATGCCCCCAGGCGACCACATGTACGTACTTCAAGTCCGGTCTCATGCTGCGGACACCGCGTTCCCAGGCCGCGTGGTTCCTGGGGATACGCTTACTGTTCGTCCTCGACTCTCTCGTGCCTTCTTCTTCGCTTTCGAAGCGTTTCCGCTTGGCACATCACTCCCATCGTGCCGTCCGCTGGCAGCGGGGGCTGTCGTCGTTCGCTGTTGCGGCTGTTGCTCGCGCTTCTTCTTGGTCGCTTTGCGCTCCGCCTCCGCTGGCTTGTGCTCGGGCTTCTTTGGTGTGTCCTTTGCTTTCTTCACGACTGCTTTGTTGCTCTTCTTCCGACCGCCCGTGCTGCTCTGCTGTTGTTGGGAGAGTGGCTGTGGTTGCTGTCGCTTGCTGTTGTGCTCCATCTCAATCTGCGCCAGAATCTGGCGCTGCTGCTCCACAAACTCTTGATTCTCTTGGATCTGCTGCAGCTCCGCGAACGACACGTGACTCTGCGCTTCACACAAGCCCCAGCTGTTCACGGTCGACGTGCGGCGCACGTAGCTGCCGTTCCGCGCCTTCGCCGCCGCTTCAGCGGCCACGCGCGCTTCCTCTTCTTGTTGAATCTCTTTCAGCGTCTTCGCAGGGGCCTTCGCAAGCGGAGTTGCAGCCGCCGCACTCCACGACGGCTTCGCATCGTCCACGACCGCTTGGTTCTTGCGGCTATTCCGTGACGACTGCTTCTTCATGAACGCATCAAGGGAGAACGTCGACAGGAGCTGGCGTTCCGACCCGTCCTGCGCCAGCAACGGCTTCCCAAGCGCGGTAGGCGCTGACAGTGACAACGCCGCCAGTCCTGGACTCGCAGGAATGCTGAGACTTGGTGCCCGCACGCTCGGGAGAAGAGGAGGTGTCGCTGGCGGAGCTGCGTACTGACCCACGCTTCCCTTTCGCGACAACTTTGGTCGCCCAATGCTGAAGCCGTCGTCCACGTCTGGCGCTGCTGCGCTCACGCGTACTCCACTAGCTGATGACGGCAGCGCACTGGAGCTGGACGGAACACTTCTCCACGGACTCGCGAGTTCACGCACCAATGGTGTGGCGTCCGCTTTCGTCGGCTGTGAGGAGCCATCGTCGCGCTTCTTCTGGTCCAGGAACGCGTCCAGAGAAACGAACTTGGCAGTCTTCTTCCGAGGTCCTCTTGACGGAACGAGTGTAACCGCAGCAGCCGCTTCCTCGACGCGAGCGGACGCCTCAGACGAGGTCGGACGGCTGATCGACCTCGTCTCAGCCCCGACAGTAGCGACAACGACCGGTGCCGCCTTGCTTCCGTGGTGGCTCGTCGCGCCCTTGCCCCTCTTCTCGACTCGCTTGTCCACTGTAAAGTCCCGCAACACTGTCAGCATAGGCGACGGCGAAACGGTCGACTCGAGCGCCGCCACGGGCGTCTTCTCGACCACCTTCAGCTTCTTCGTCCTGTCGATCGGCGGGAGGAAGAGCTCAAAGAGCGACTCCATGCGCTCTCGGCCCACCATCTCGAGGATCGCATCCCAGTTCATGCGCATGAACTCGAACGCGTAGCTCTCCAAGCCGGTCGTCGCGAGCGCACGCGCGTACTTCCACAGCGTCACACAGTTGAACAGGTCAGTGTACTGCACGATCAGCTGTTGCGTCATGGTCAGCAGCGACGGCACCGCTCCACCGCTCGCACGTGGGACGCGGACCACGGGTGTGTACGGCGCAATGAGAACCGCCGTGTGCTGGTGGCCAGTTGCGACCATGAGCGCTTTCCGCACGCCCGGTACGCGCTTCGGGTTCGGCTGCCACGTGTTCCCTTGGCCGTGGCCGAGCACGTTCTGCGACCCAAAGCCCCACGTGAGGAGCCGTCCGTCAGCAGTCACGACTGCACAGTGGTCCTGCGACGCACAGATGCTCGCAATGCGGCCAAACGGGGCGAGCGCTTTGACTTTCTGTGGCGCACCAGGCAGCAGCCCACCACCGTCGTGCGGTCGCTGCTTGTGGTGCGACAGCGCTTGGCCGTTGTGGCCCCACGTGTACACTGCGCCGCACGCAGCGAGGGCAATCGAGTGGTTCTGCGCACACGAGACCTGGACAATGTCAATCGCCGCTAGTTTCCACGACGGGACCCACACGTCGCTCAAGAGCGAGCTGCCGGCCCGCCGCTTCTCTTTGAAGCTCACGCGCGTCGGGTAGTTCGAGCCGTAGCCAAACTGCCACACTTGTCCGTGGCTCTGTTCGTTCCGCAAACACCGCAAGACGACGCTCGTGTGTGCGTCCGAGAGCGCGAGTTGGACCGGCTCGACTGCGTCGTACTCGTCGTAGATCGCTGACACGGGGTGGTGCGCGACAAGCGCGTCGACGCACTTGGGCGTCGGGTACGCTTGGTCCGTCCCGAAGCCCTCTTTCCGGCCCAGCTGGCCCTTCTTGTTGCTGCCCCACGTGTACACTGCGTGGTCGTCGCTGCAGATCGCAGCCGAGTGGCAGCCGGAGACTGCAATGTGCGTCACGACGCGGCCTCGGAACGCGTCAATGCGCTTCGGCGTCGTCCGCGACTGCTGTGTGCAGCTCTTGAGACTATGTCCGAGCTGCCCAAAGCTGTTGGCGCCCCATGAAAACACTTGGCCCGTGCGTGCTAACGCGAGCGTGTGGTTCTCGCCAGCAGCGACTTGCTGGATCGGAATCGGAGCCAACGACGTGATCCGGATCGGCTCGACGTGGCTGGTGGCAAGGCGGTCGTTAGAACGCGAGAAGCAACGGCGCATACTATAGTGTAGGACAGAGACGGACTGCGTCAGGTAACGTACTCGAACTCGGTGCCGGTCCCGAGCCGCCCGCCTTTGCCAAAGCCCCAGACAAAGCACTCGCCGGCGGCGGTCAGCGCGATCGTGTGGTACTTGCCGGCGCTGATCTGGACGACAGCGGACGGGACTGGGAGCTCGACCAAGCGCGGCACAGTCTGCACGTCTGCGTTCGGCAAGTGGTACCCGAGTTGGAAGTCGGCTTTCCCGAACGTAAACACCGAGCCGCCACGGACTGGAGGGTCGTCGTCGTCGTCATTGTCCCACTCGGCAGCTAGTTGGTCGGCAAAGACGTCGGCGAGGCGGTGCGAGAGCAGATCGATTGCACTCTCGTGCGCCAAGTCGCTCAGTTCGTGTAAGTACGAATGCATAAAGTGCTTCCCAAAGTGCACGCGGGCGTGACGGAGCAGCAGGAGCGTAGCTGCTCAAATAAACACACGAGTGCGTGTGGGTAAGTGAGTCATCACGATACCAGTTTTTAACCAATGAGAGAGAGAGAGAGAACGAGGGACGCGGGACGCACTCGAGAGGCGGTCGTTGTAGATGCTGCGGTGCAGCGGCGTCCAGCCGGATTCCTACGTCCACACGCGTGGTACGTTTCTACTGTGAGTGACCCACACGCACTCTCTCTCCTTGTCTCTGACTCTCACACACTCGCAGTCGCACTCGACGCACCCAGTCTGGCGTCGTGAGGCTGGCGTTGTGCTGCAGCAGCACGCGCACGGTCGCGTCGTGGCCACGCGCAGCCGCGAGGTGCAGCGCGGTCTCTCCGAGGTCGTTGGCGTCGTCCACGGGCACGAGCTCGTCGCGTAGGAGGCGCTCGACAGCCGCTGCGTCGTTCGCGGCTGCGGCAGCCCAGAGAGTCGTCATTGTGCGTGACTGTCGAGAGTGGAGGTGTCGTTCCGGTTCGGTGTGGTGGGGCTGGGAGAGGACGAGGGAAAGGAACAGAGAAGGGAAGAATGGGGCGACGCTAAGCGCTCTACGCTGCCATCACCGCCATGACCGTCACCTCCGTCTGTTCGATGTCAGGAAGGAAGAAGAATACCGGTAAATTCGACGCAAAGATTCGGTCCCGAACTGCAACAGCGTGTTAAAGTATTGTCCCGAACCTAACCGAGCATCCATGACAACGTGCGCGTCACTCGCCCTTGGCACCTGCCAACGAAGACGAAGACGGAGGAAGCGGTGCTGGGCCGCCTGTGAGCGTCGCGCCTTTGCCGAGCCGGTCGCAGACGATCGTAATGTGCTTCTTGAGCTTCTTCACGTCCTCCGCCATGAGCAGTTCGCTCGTCGCTGCCGTCGCAGCCGCTTCTTTCGACGGCGGCGGCTGCTTGGCCAGCAGCGTCCGCAAGAGCTCCGTCATGGCGCAGTCCGTGCGCTCTTCCCAGCCCTGCCCGTCGCTCTCAGTGACGACTGGTGATAGGTACGCTTCCAGCAGCTGCGCGTTCGCGTCGTCCAAGCGGAAGCGAAAGCGGATGAGCAGGAGCACGAGGTGGACACAGCATGAGAGCCGGTTCGCGGCGAGCGCGAGGCGTGCGTCCACGTCCTCTGCGTGGTGCGAGAGCGTCAGGAGCTGGTCGTACGTGCCGTGGAGGAGCACGTCGAGGCCGTGGAGCGCCGCCGGGTTCCGGTCCTTGTAGCGCACAAGCAAGCGCTTCTGAATCACGCGGAACTGGTGCGCGCGGTCGTTCAGCGCCGCCGCGAGCTCGAGCTTCTCCGTGCGGAGCGCAAAGTGCGCGTCGATCGCGCCAAAGAAGTCGGCGAGCGGCAGTGGCTCGTCGTAGAACACTTCGAGTCCCGCGTGGTCGGCTGTGGTGCTGGTGATGTCGTCGTCGTCGTCATTCACTTCTGCGATCGACGAGCGGGCGGCGACAGCAGCTGTTAAGCGCGTGACGAGCTCTCTCGAGACCATCCAGAGCGCTTCCAGCTCGGTCGACTGGACGCGGTATCGCCCGGCGTTCTTCGACACGAGGATCGTGGCTTCGACGCCGTTGTAGTACTGGAAACTCATGACGTTCGCGCCCGCGCCCGCGCCCGCAGCGAAGGCTTTCGCCCACTCGGGCGTACAGAACGGCTGGTGGAACATGTCTTCAAACACGCGCGCGAGCTCGAGCGGCGCGTGGTTCGTCTCGAGCGTGAACTTGAACGTGCTCGCTTTCACGGGCGGGACGAGCCGACAGAGAAGACACATGGGCAGCTTCACGCGGAGCTGCGCCACGCGTGGCTGTCCCGACTCGAGCGTGTACGCGGCGGAGACGAGCACGTCGAGCGACGTTGGCATCACGGCTGCGTTCGGCCGCAAGACGACGGGGAGAATGAGCGGCGTCGAGCACGCGCCGTCGATCGATGCGATGACGAACGACGACTCGCTCGCGACCACGTTCTCGGGCGTGCGAATCGACAGCGACACGTTCGACACGCGTGTCGAGCCAGTGTACGTCACGTAGATCCGCATCGTGAGCTGGACGCCGTGAGCAAGCGACGGTGACGCGTCCGAAGCGTTCGCCCCAGTGTGTCGCGGGAACGCGTCGTCGCTGTGGCCGCCACGACGGTCTGCGACAGTGTCGAGGATCGTCGGGACTTGGGCACGGAGGAGGATGCGGTCTTTTGGCTCAGTACGTCGCTCGCCTTGCGACCGTCGGATCACGTTGAGGAGCTGCCGGTGCTCTTCGTCCATCTCTTCGTAGTTCACGTCCTTCGTGTCGGCTGCGACGACGGACGTCGACGGCGGGTCGGTCCCCATGTAGTTCACGCTGAGAGCGCCGTCTGCGTCGAGACTCACGACCATGCCGTTCGTGTGCGCAAAGTCCGCGACATGCAGCACCACAGGGACTGTCGACGGCGTTGCCGACCAGATCAGCGTCTTGTCTTTGAAGACAGTCCAGAGCTTCGAGTGGCTCGCAAGCAACAGGTTGTCCATAGGTCCGCTCTCAGCGCTCGGAGCAGGCGAGACGCGGGGGTAGAGGCACATGGCGGACGGGTGGAAGCCGAGCCGCTTCTGGAGAAACAGCTCGCCGTGGGGCTTGACGCCGAAGAGCGTCGACTCGCCCAGCACGAGGACGTCGAACGTCGTCGCGTTCTCTTGCGAGAAGCACCGGCCGACGCGGATGTCCACGACTGGCTCGCCCAGGTTGAGCTTCCACTCGCAGTGGATCAGCTTGGCGGCAGCTTCCGAGTGCTCGTCGACGTCGAGTGCGTTCGCTTTCTTCGTTCGGAGCGACGCCGACGCGAGCACTTGGTACCGGTAGCACTCGAGCTGAAGGTCCGACGTCGCGGCGACGACGGCGTCCATCCCAGGGACGTAACAGACTGCGCCCGGGACGAAGCTGCTGTTGAGCGGCACGAGGAACGCGAACCGGTCCTGTTCAAAGAACTGCAGCTGGCCGTCGAGCGACTGGACGCAGAGGTGGTCGCGGTCCGCGCTCGGACGGCTCGCGGTGGTGCCGAACGGACCGAAAACCATGTTGAACGCGGTAAAGTGCTCACCGTCGATCCCGAGCACGTGCTCGTACCGGGGCGTGAGCTTGAAGTAGCTCGCGGCCATCCCACTGCCGCCCACGCCCTCGACAGTGTACACGCTCACGCGCCGTGGATGCAGCACAGCGAGTGCGAGCGTGTGGTGGTTTCTGCACGGTACGAAGCGGTAGCGTAGCTGTGAGTGTGAGGGGAATAGAAAGAGAGTCATCTCAGACTGATAGTGAGACCGACAGAGACGTACGGGACGAAGCGACCGAGTGCGAGTTGGAGGATCGGGTGGCGCAGGTTCTCTTCGAGCAGCAAGTGTTCGATCTTGAACTCGCTCTGCGCCGGCGCGTACATGCGGAGGGCGCCACTGAGGCTCCCAGTCACGATCTTGACTGGGGGCACATGGCGAGTGGGAAAGCGTGAGAGAGAGTGATGTGGATCCGAAGTTGGAGATTAGCTGCCATAGAGTATGAAGCCAGCGCACCCTGTCCAGACGCGTCGTTGTCCACATTGCCGACCACCAGTGCGCCGGGTGTGAACTCATCGCCGCGCTCGCCTTTCACGCCCCACCACTCGCGCACTTGGAAGAGCGACATCGTCGAGCGTCCAGACAGGCGATGGCAATGGCAATGGCGTCGCTTCACAGTGTTGTTTGATAATGTGGCGCACCCCAAATCAATTCTTTTTAATTGATTTAAGGTGCGCCACATTATCTTTGGAGCTGTTGCAGCGCAGGTGCCGACACACGTTCAAGTTCCGAGTGCGCACTTCCGCTCTCGCTCTCCTCTCGGTTAAGTCTCCGTCGTCGCCTTCGTCCGTCGACCCTCGTGCGCGCCCGCCGCCCACGCTCGCCCACTCACCCCCTCAGCCATTATGTCGCACTCGCTACCCGAGGGTTGGTTCGAGAGCGGCCACGGCGCCATTGCGGTGTTTGTCAAAGACTTCCGCGACCCGCTCGAGCGCAAGAAGAAGCTCTTGCTGCGGCCGTGGGCGGGCGTGAAAGACATCAAAGACCAGCTCCAGGTCGTCTTTAACGTGCCTGCGAGTGCACAGCAGCTCTACTACCAGGGCCGCGAGCTCAAGAACGCCCACAACTTGCAAGAGAGCGGAATCTACCAGGACGGCGCAGTCGTCGACTTTGTCGCACGCCGGCAGCTCAACAACCTCTCGCTGCTCTACGGTACGTCCACTGCCACTGCCACTGCAGCACTCGACGACCCGCGACCAGCGAAAGCGACTGTGAGCACTGGCTGCAGTAAAGCGGTGAATGGGGCGGTCGCAAAGGCGAAAGAGACGACGAACGTGCGGCCCGAGCAAGCGCCAGTGATCAACATCCACCCGTACGGCGCCCACTTGCTTCCGATCTCGCTCATGAAGATTACGCATCAGGTACGCGCGTGTGGGCTTGTCGAGTCGTGTTTGTATGGGCGATGCTGACGCAATCGTACTCGTACTAGGCGCTGCAAGGACTCGCGCTTGGACTCGCGCCGGTGCTGGCGATGGACGGTACAGGCGGCACGTACTTCTTTAAAGACCCGTCCCACCGGAACGTCGGGTGCTTCAAACCGCAGGACGAGGAGCCGTTCGGGCCGTTGAACCCACGCGGTTTGGTGGGGGAACTCGGTCAGGTGCGGTTCGTTTGTTGTGGTGACGTCATCTTGTGCACCCATCAAGTTGATTACGCGCCAGATTGTCACGGTGCTTAATTGGTTGTGGTGTGTGCCACAATTGAAACAGAGCGGGCTCCGGAGAGGGATCTTGTCGGGGGAAGCGTGCGAGCGCGAGTTGGCAGCGTACTTACTGGACAAGGTGGGTCATTCGCGCTTAAGTACGATGGTGGCTTGATTGCTAGAGAGCTGACATGTGTCCCATCATGGCGGTGGCTAGGACCATTTCGCAGGCGTACCCGCGACGTCGCTTGTTGAAGCGCGTCATCCAGTGTTCAAGTACGGCGACTCGAGCGCTCACCACTTCAAGGTCGGCTCGCTGCAAGAGTTTGTGCGCCACGACGACGTCGTCAGCGACCTGTCGCCCACGCAGTTTGCAGTCCACCAAGTGCACAAGATCGTACTGCTCGACATGCGGCTGCTCAACACGGACCGGAATGACGCGAACATCCTCGTCCGGAAGAAACGCGCAGCGGCGACTGGGCAGGTCGAGTACGAGCTCATCCCGATCGACCACGGCTACTGCTTGCCGCACTTTCTCGAGATTGCGTGGTGCGACTGGTGCTGGTACAACTGGCCGCAGCTCAAGGAGCCGCTCAGTGCGGACGACCGCGCGTACGTCCTGTCGCTCTCCGCGCTGAGCGAGTGCGAGGCGCTCGGAAAGAAGATTCCGCTCCGACGCGCGTGTCGACGGAACCTGCTCATTGCAGGGATGATTGTCCAGAAAGGCGTGAAAGCCAACCTCGTGCTCTACGACATTGCGCGCATCATGTGCCGCGACGACTTGGACGCGCCGTCCGTGCTCGAGCAGCTGTGTCTCGAAGCGTTTCGACAGGTTGTGGCTCAGCGGAAGGCGGTCGAGCACCCAGCGCGCTTGTCGGCGTCAGCGCCGTCGTCTCCGAGGAACGGGCGCGTCGCACACGCACCGCTGTCGATCGACACGACTGCCACGTTGTCGTCGTCGTCACGATCGAACGGTGTCCAGTCGCCGATCGACTCGGGCGCACGCTCTCCGCCAGGTTTCTGGGCGAGCTTCGCGCCGTTCAGCGCGTTCGACGACGAGGACGAGGAAGACGACGAGGAGGACGAGGACGAGAGCGAGTCGGACTGTTCATACACTTCTGGACCAGCTACGAATGGGATGCTCAACATGACCTGGGACCAGATGGCGGCGCACGCGCTCTCGAAGGCCGCGACAGCCACGCAGCCAGCCAACAGCAGCGTTAGCAGCGCCAAGTCCGAGTCACCAGTGCCAAGCTCGTTCACGAGCGAGCCTGAGAAGGACGAGTTCGAGACGCTCAACGACGCGCTGGACGGCAACGCACAGGACGAGAAGCTCTTCCTCTCGCTGCTTGGCCGCCTCATGGACGAACAGGTGGCCAAGTGCCGCCGGACTCGACCGGCAAGCGGGACTCCGTCGCGGCCGCCCACGAGACGATAGACGCTGTCGACGAGACAGGAGGACACGAGACTAGCGAGCAGCAGAGCGAACGATCAACAAACGCCCGAGCGAGCCGAGCTGGCCCTCGTCCTCACCCAGTCTGTGCGTTAGCGTGGCTCGTCTCTCTCCCCGCCGCCCGATCTGCTGAAGTGCCTCACCGCCTGGTTGAGCGTCACGATCGCACGCAGCATACTGACGCGCGCGTGGGCGTGGGCGTGGGCGTGGGCATGGAGTGGAACCACTGGCTCGTACTGGACCGCGAGCTCTGTCGGCACTGGCAGTGCGTGTGCGCTGCAGAACGCTCCCCACTCGTCCACGGACACGCGGAGTGCGTGACGCAGGAACGCGAGCGCTTGCTGCACGTCAGGGACGCGCAGGTCGTCGCGGTCGAGCAGCAGGACAAGTCGGAAGAGCAGGTCGCGGTTGAACGGTCGCCCCGCGTTCGTTGTCCGGCGGACAGCGCGTATGAGCAGCGCCTCGGCTGGATGCAGCGCAGTGTCGTCGCGTGCAGCGAGGAGAGCGAGAAGGTCGCGGTACCACGCAGTCTGGGCGACGCTCGCAGCGATACGCTCGACACGCTCGTGCTCCGCCACATGGCGCATGGCGTGCAGGTCAGTGGTTACGTCGCGTTCGAGACTCCAGTGCTGGAATTTGGTGGCGAGGCACTCGCATCGCGTCTTGCGAAGGCTCCCGACTGCACGTGCGAGCTGCTGGGCGTGCACCGCCTTGGCGTCTTCGATCGCGTCCACGGCCGCCTGGAGCCTCTCAACACTGTGGCGCTTCGGCTGCTGGTGGAGTGTGTCGGCGTTCAGCTTGCGCGTGAGGGCGTGGCGAGCCATGGCAGTCAAGTCGTTCCCACTGTTGAGTGACGGAGGCGCTGCGTCAGCGTTTGAGGGGCTCGGAAGAGCGACTGCGACGATCGAAGCGCGCCGACCGGATGGCACTCCTGTAGGCGCACCAACAGCACTGGAAACAAGCGGGTGAGCTGTCGTCTGGACGGTCGATAGTCTGTCGCGCGCTCGCTGGTGGTTAGTCGTCGAGACGAGCACGGAGCCGCTCCCTCGACTCAATCGGACGCTCTGTCTCGCTAGCGACGACGAGCGTCCTGTGACGTCCGCACCAGCGTTGCCAGTCCCCGTCCCAACTTGCGTCGAGAGCAGCGGCCGCAGCAGCTTCTCGTCCCGTAACGTGGCTTTCACCTTCGACAGCGTCGGGTGGCGGAACGACGGCGACTGCTCCGCTCGTCGGGTCGTGTACGGGAGATACACGTCGTCGTCATCTGCAGCGCTGGAGCTGCTGTGGACCATCTCAGCGTCGCCTGCGTCATCCTCAGTACGTCTGAGACCGATGCGACGTCCTCCACTCCCGCGTGATGTGAGTGGGACGTGGGCTGCTACCAGGAAGAGCGCGCGGTCGCGTTGGTACTCATCTTGGAGAACGCAGAGGTCGACGTGTTCGCCTGTCGGCACGTGGGCGAGCAGCCCGGCGCCGTTCTTCACTGTCCGCAAGCGACTCGAGCATTCGTGGATGGCTTGGCGTAGGAGATCGACGGACGACGCGTCTGCACCGTGGTGGTGCGACCAACTTCGAGGCGAAAGATCCGACAGAGCACCATCTTCTGTCGCCGTTTGCTCCCTCACTGGCGACGGGAACGGGGTCCGACGGAGTCCACGCACTTTGTCGGGCGAGTACTGGCTCACACTCGCGTGCAAGCGGTGAGCGAGTTTGACTTGACGCTCGTCGAGCGGTCGCTTCTTGTGGGTGAACTGGAGCGGGAACGTGTCAAAGAGACCTGGTGACAGTGACAGGGCGGTCGAACTGGGGTTTGTAGTCGGTGGTTGCGCTGGCCGCGTCTCGCTTCCGCTCGTCGTCGTCTTGTCCCGGTCGTGACTACTTCCATCCTTCGACGTCCCTCCTTCAAAGACCTTCATACGGTGCGCATTCTGCAGCAGATTCGCGCCGTTCGCGAGTCGCGGCGAGAACTTGAGGCTCAAGTTTGGTTTCCCAAGTGGTCGGTATGGCTCGCCATGCGGACTGCTCCAGCCGCGTTGGTCGATTGCTGCGTCTGCGGTGTCTCCTACAGTCGTGCTCGAGAGTGAGGAAGAGCTGACGGTGGAGAGCGGTAGTGTGATGAGGAACTGCGTGCGGCTCGCGACAGAGCGGTCGATCCGGCTGTTTCCACTCACGGGAGGTCCGCTCGACCTCGGGGTGGATACTGGCGAGACAGCGCTCATGAACTCGCTCATGGGCGTCTGTGTACGAAGATCACTCGGAGCATTAGCGAAAGTGAAGTGGTCCTCATTGGTCGCAGCGTCGGGAACCATGCTGAGGTGGAAACCAGCATTGCGTGGAGGAGTGGACATGTGGTCTTGGACCTGGAGGTGGACTGGAGTGGGCATGCGGCCTTGAACCTGAAGGTATAGGCAGCAGCTCTGCTAAGTATAGCAAACGTGCACGAACACGGCGAAAGTGAAAGCGACAGCGGTGGGAATGCGTGAAGTGATTGATTGATTGACGTCACGCACACATTTCTCTCAGTCAAATCGAGGACATGTGCGGATGAGCGCAAGACATGGGCACGGAGTGAGCGCAGCATTAGCGATGTCCAGGTGGTCCATGACCACGCTCGAAGCGGAGAGCTTCGATGATGTCGATGTCAGGAGCTCTGTCGCCATCATTTTACGATTATGACCCTGGCGTCAGACCTTTCAGAATAAATACTGGTCCGCTGATAACCAATTCACTTCGATACGTTGCGAGATGAAAAACCTGAACGTGCACATGTTCTTGCTAAAACGCATGAAATGGTGGCGAATTGCACCAATCAACTTCAACTTGTTAAAATATCGTTTATAACAGGGTCGTCCATGGGAAATCTCGCTCCTCACACCATACTACCTCAAGTCAAACCCTCAACCCGTGTCCAACCACTTGCGCCGGAAACACGCACGAAATTCGCATGGAAACGCTGCTTGTATTTTCGTTTTCGCTGGGAAGAAAACAATGCCGAACATCGCAGTCTCTCATTCGCCGGCCCCACACGTCGTCGCCACCACCTCAGCCTTTGCCACCACGCGCGCCGACGTGACGCTCGCGCTCGCCGCTGACCACGCAGCTCTCGACTGCGACCTCTGGGAGATGGCGCTGCTCAGCTGCGCGCGCAAACATCGGTCGCTGCTCTGGTACAAGTACCACCGCTCCGTCGTTCGCCGCAGTACACTGGCTGCTACACGCAAACAGCAGCTCAGCAGCCACGTAGCCGCGTTCCCCTCACAGCCACCCATGACCTCGTCCTCGGCTGCTGCGATTGCGTTGTCGCTGCAGCCATGTGCGAGCGTCGCAGCCGCGCCACCGCCGCTAACGACGGCCATGGAGGTGTCGTCACCCTCGACGGCTCTGGTGCCGAACGAATCTACGAAAAGCACAGAGACGACAGTGAAGCAGCCGCCGTCCAGCGAGTCCGAGGTGCCGCCATCGCCGCCGCCGTCTTCGGGCTCGTGGCGCGCGATGCTCGTCACGCTCTTTGCGATGATCAGTCCCGAGTGGGGCAAAGAGGTGCGTTCAAGTGTGGTTTTTGGCTGGAAATGGCGTGACGGCCAAGCCAGCGGACAGGTGCCATTCGGACGCGGTCACTTACCCGCTATTGTATGTGGCGTGTAGTCCCTGGAGCTCGAGAACGACTTCCTCGACGACCTCCGTGTCAAGTCTGTGCCGTCCCACATTTCCGAGGTCGTGACCAGCAAAAACAAGGGTGCGTGCGTGAAAGAATCGGTTTATATGACGCAGTGGATGCGTGTGGATGACACTAACGCCAATTGTGGCTCTTGCAGACCTGTTTTGGCGCTACGACATGGACAGCTACGCGGCGAATCGGCACAATGAGGACCGCTCGCACTGCGTCCACGACTCGTTCACAGACGTTGCGACTGGCGCGACGACGCCGCTCTTTTTCTGCGCGTGCTACGACGGCCACGGCGGCGAACAGGCGGTCGAGTTTGTGCAGCGCAAGCTGTTTTCGAACATTAAAGCGCGGCTGGAGGCGGGCGGCGAGTCGACGAAGCTGTCGATTATTAACGTACGTGGGTATTCATTCCGCTTGAAAAAAGGAGGGAGGGATGATGTCCATGGCGGCGATTTATGAAAAGTGACCAGCGTAAATATGGGGTGGTTTATGGCTTTCATTCCTGCAGGGTTTTCGCGACACGGACGAAGAGTTCCATCGCCAAAGCCGCCGCAAGTTCCAGAAAGGCGAGTGGAGTGCGTGCTCCGTCGGCGCGTGTGCTGTGATTGCGCTCCTGGTCGGCAAGAAGCTGTTTGTAGCGAGCTGCGGAGACTGTCGCGCTATTATGGCGTTCCGGGACGCGAGCGGCGAGCTGAGTGTCGAGCAGATTACAGCGGACCACTCGGCGAACGAAGTGGGCGAGCAGCGGCGGCTGCGCGTGCTGCACCCGGACGACTACGACATTGTTCGCGAGATTGGCGCACGCAACTTTTACGTGAAAGGCCGGCTCCAGCCGACACGGTCGTTGGGCGACACGTACATGAAGGTGAAAGACGTGAACAAGGCGCCCATGCCTCGCGGTCTCCGCATCCACGGGAGCTTCAAACGTCCATACATTACAGGTACGTGCGGTCACTGTACTATGTTGCGAGCTGATTGGTGGACTCTTGCTGACATTAGGAATTTTTATTCGGCTCGAACGGTGGTTTTTGGTTTTTAGCTGTCCCGGACGTGTTTGAAGTGGATGTCGCCCACCGCCACCCCGAGTTCCTCGTCCTCGGCTCGGACGGACTGTACGGCGAGATGAGCAACCTGGACATTGCGCAGCACGTCGCCAAGTTCCGGGACGCGGGCGAGCCGAACGTGAGCGCTGCGTTGCGTGAAGCCGTGCTCGAGCGCGTGTCGCAGTACTACGGCTTTAGCGCCGCCGACATGGCGGACATTGTGCCGGGCGAGCGCCGCAACTACCACGACGACATTACGATCGACGTGCTGCACTTTGCGCCTCCTCTGTCGACGCCTCACGCGGTGGCTGCGTGAGCATGCGGGTGGTGGTCGTGTAAGGCTGCTGTATAGTGTGTGTGATTTATGAGTGTTCTTTGGAGCTGGACGGGTGTGTGCCAGTGAGCAGCCAAATGTAACCTATCGATTGTTTCAAATGTTGACCTGTGTTCAAACCGATATAGTACCGGTAATTTGCTACCACCATCACATCTGACGCGCCATTTGAGTTCATTTTCAAAATTTCAAAACCGTTCAAAAATGCCATTTCCCCGTTTTCGCTTTTTCAGAGAAAAGAACGAGCGCTACACGTCGCCCCACAATGGCGCCGTCACTTGTCGTGCAGCGCGAGCGTCGGCGGCCCCGCAAAGGCGTCAAGAGGTGCGTGCGAAGGAAGTATACGTCCTCCCCCTTCTCTTCTCTGACGCCTGTCTCTCCAGCAAAAGCAGCGGACGAAGCAGCAGTAGCACCACCAGCAAACGCCGCGGGTTCGTCTTCCAGGACGCGCACAGCGGTGACGAGGGCGAGAGTGATGGTCCCGACACCGCGATAGGAGGCGACGTGTTTGTCTTCCGTGCGCGCCATGCAGCGAAACACGCGATGGACGCGTCCACTGCGTCCGCAGCGCTGCTTTCGAAGAAAGAGCGCACGCAGAAGACCGAGGAGCGGCGCCAGCGCGCGCTCAAGAAGAAACAGGAGAAGGAGCACGAAGCGGCGTACGTGCAGCAGCTGGAGCGCAAGCTCTCGCCCGACCAGCTCGACCTGTACCAGATTATGCACGCGCAGGTCGCGCGCGAACTGCGCAAGACGTACCGCGAGTTTGAGACCTCGTCGGCCCAGAAGGACATTTTCCACTTAAGTACGTGCGGGAGAGGGACTGGGGGATGATACCGGTATACTGGTATTCTAGTATGAGTTTATGTGTAGATACGGCGGCTGACTGTGTGGGGTGTGTGACTGTAGCGGAAATGAGTCTCAAGGCGCTGAAAGAAGAGATGGTGGCGTTCATGGTCGAGACGCCGCCAGCAGACACATCGGTGCGGTCTTTTGGCCTTCGCCAGCTCTTGCGTGGAAAGATATGTTCTCACTGACTGTGACTATGGACGGTGGTGGTTATGGGGACGCTGGTGGTGATAGACAACGTTGCCGAACCCTGAGAACGCGCGACTCCGTGCACTGCTGGACACGTACGAGAAGCGTCTGAGAGAGTACGTTCTGCCTTGATTCACTGTGAATACCGGTATCACACAGACGGGAAAGGAAGCGCTGATGGACATGATTTGTTGGTTAATTGCCTCGCAGCATGGACGACGAAGAGCAGCAGTGGAAAGCGGCGATGGAGCGGATAGAAGGCGAGGCGTCAGCGGACGACGAGGAGGCAGACGGGCCGTTGTCTCAGCATCGTGTGGTTCCGTGCGAGCTCCCAGTAACGAGAGAGGTCGCTGATCTCCAGCAGCAAGCGCTGCAGCAGATTGGATCCACGGCCCAAAAGGTGCGTCTCTGGATCCTTTGTGACTCGTTGGTGCGTGGTTCTCCCTCACTCAACGCGTGCGGTGCTGGAATGTGTGACGTGTTAGCTGGAGCTCATGGACGACTCGGTGCAGAGCGTGGACCGGCTGATTCTGCAGATTGAGATGAAGAAAGCGAAGCTGTTTACGACGTTCCACGAGGCGGCGTTCAAAGGCTACGCGCACATCACACAGCCCAAGGAGAATCTGCGTGCGCTGCTCAAGTTCGCCCCACCGTCGTCGTCTTCTTTCGCGTCAGTAGCACACTCTGGAGGAGACCGAGAAGAAAATGCCTCGGATGCCACTCCAGCCACCAGCCAGTGATGACGCCTCCGTAATCGTAACTTTTTTATTCTGTTGTTTGCGTCTCATTCGTGCGTGTGGGTTGATGGGGTGCGACGCTGGTGAAGAAGTGGCTCTCAAAGAGGTCCGGAGCTTTAGGTGCAGGACCATTACGACACCAGTGGAGACACGACTGACTGCGGTCAACCAACGCTGCCGTCAAACGAAAAAGGAGATTATGACCTCATTTTTAGCGGCTCGTTTCTGGCCATAACATTACCAAACCGCGCTCGCTCGAAAAGTGCGGCACCACGACGTGACCACGCGCGCTTGGCGACCACCTGGCACGCGATTTGAATCAAATCGAGCGTTGCTTGGAGCGGCGAGTGGCGACGCGTGGGTGACGAGTGGGTGGAGTGAGTGTGCAGCATTGTACTGGACCAGATGGACCAGAATCTTTCGAATGAGGTGGGGGCGACTTGCCAAACGCCGTCAAATAAATATGGGAATTAAATACAGGGGAGCTGACTGCGCGCCACCTGCTCGCTTCGTCCGCGAAGAGGCTCGACGCGCAGGCTGCCCTTCTTCTACTTCTCTCTCTCTTTCTCTCTCTCTCTCTCTTGGTTCCATGGGTCGCCGCCATCGGGTCCTGTCTCACCAGCTGCGCAAACGCGACAGCTGCTGCCAGCATTCTCCGCGCGTTCCGGAAGCCGCAGCGGCGCATTCGGAGGGCGCGAGCCACCGCCTGGGACGTTCTCGGCGTTCTTTTGATCGGATCGAATCGCGTCTTCTGTGTGGCTCTTGTGCTGCAGCTGCTCGCGGTGTCGGGAGGGGGTGACCGTCCAGGACGCCGCTGTGTTGTTCGTCTAGCGAGTGCGACTCGGTCGCGTGCGTTTTGTTCTCGTTTGTTCGCAAGCGAACCCGCTCGCTCACCTGCGCTTCGTCTCGATCACAAACACCTCGTGCTCCTGGATTGTACCGAGCTTGCCGTAGTGGTGCTTGCGGGACTTGACCCAGCGTGTGGTGGCTCGCGCAGGGAGCGGTAGTAGCCCGTCTTTCTCTTCCCACCCGCGCGCCAGTTTGTACACGAGCGCCACGAGCACGGACACGACAAAGACCGTGGCGGCGAGCAGCAGCATCTCGGCCTCGCTCACGTCGTGCCCGAAAGCGTTGGAGCTGCCAAAGACGACGATCATGACGCTGCGGCGAGCGATGGATTGGGTGGCGCTTGGTGAACTACGTGTGGGTGGGAGTGTGAGTGGCGCGGCTGAAGCTGGCTGGCTTGGCGCCGCGTCAAGCGAGTTTATGAGAAACTGGAGGCGAATTCGATAGTGAGTGAGAAAATCGGAACGCGCAGTTGCATTTTCTTTCCCAATGCAGAGTCCATGCGAAGTAAATTTCATAAATTTCGATGCGGAACAGCAACAGTTTGGCGTTGGCGGTGTGGGTCGGAAGACAATGACGCTGATGATGACGAGATGGCGTGGCGGTGGTGTGTCCACGGCCTGCGCTGCATACCAGCTCGCGTTCTCACACATCCTACTTGTATCCCTCTCGTCCTCTTTCATTCGTGCAAATGCCAGCACTCGTTGTGTACGAGTACGATGTTGTCGATGTTTCTTTCTCACAGAACCTCACAAGCAAAGAGCTCAAGAATGCTGTTCTTCACGATACGCGTGGTGCCGACAGTAAGTTTGCTCTAAAAAGTGTAGGTTGGTGTTGGTGACCAAAATAGGCCGACAGCTGCAACGGATCGCTCCGCGACTTATCGGTCACCTTCCCCGAACACTCGCCTGAGAAGCCGCCTGAAGCCGAGAACTTCTTGAATGAATTGCAATGCGATCAATTAATGGTCAGCTCGGATACAGTATCCCTCTCTCTCTCCCATACTTAAGCGCGCGCCGCACACCGCATTCTCAGCAGAACGAATAAGAGCCCCCGCTCGAGAGAAGCCTTGGGCTTCTCTCCTCCAAGCTCGTGCAGGATAAGACTTTCGTGTTAGTATCCGAAGCAAAGCAGCGCTGCTCAGGCAGGCTTTGTGTGCGAGTCGAATCATTTGCGTTGGTGTTTTTTATGGTAGTTGATAGTGAAATAACTCACGCTCGCCGCATATGCATAATCTCTTGAGATTTGCTGCAAAAATGCTCAACATTTCGGACAAACTTCTGCTGGCTCAGGCATTTTACCTCTGGGCTTTTTGGTTGGAGATCAGATGTGGCGATTTTGTTCCGCCTTGATTGTTTAGTTTTTTTTGCGAAAGAAAAACAAATGAAAGATAAGGAGTGTCATATAAAATACCCCTACTCGCTTTCGACTTGAACAGGACGAGACGTCCCACAGCTCTCTCCGTAATCAGCGTGCAGCCCAGCTCACGCTCGTGTCTCAAAAGTAGCACTCTCTTGCCCACACGTGCTTCACAACTTCGCTGTTGCTCGCGCGCCAGAGCGATTCATCCTGCTGCAAAAAGCCAGGAACACGCCACTTCACATTTGCTTCCAGTTGTTACGGCTGCTGGCCACTGGCCGAGCCGTCGATACTGCGGTCCGCTGGACTGCTGGCAGGAGTGCTGGAGTGCAGGACTGCTGGGCTGCTGAACTGCTGGGCTGCTGCTGGTGCAGGGCTGGGCTGGAAGTGGGTGACACTCTCGAGTTCACTCGACTCAACTCGAAGAGAACCTGAGTCGACCGGAGAGGTAAGCAAAGAACTGTTCGGCCGCATGGATCAGTCCTTCAATACGAGCACCATCCCTGCTGTTATATTACCAAGATACAAAACCCAACTGGCAACTGTCTGTGCGTTTTCTCAGACACCAGCGCGCACTTGCTTGGATACCGACGAGTCATCACCTCACCCTTGAAGCGCCGGTAAGTCGACGCCGACATCAAGAGAGCTCGTTGAAACCCGAAAGAGGGGGGACGAAGAACACACTGACACCAGTCAGTCATTCACGCAGCTGCCAAAGCGTACAGTACCATGCCCACCTGCTTGGTTCTTGCCTCACCACTTGCCTTCTGGAAAGCGAGGCCACCTTGCTCTCCATCCATCCATTACCGGTATACCAGTACATCCACTGCTGTGCGATATCGCCTGACAGTACAGTGTAGCACAAAGGCAGCACCCGCAATGAACACCAGCTGGCAACGCCTCAAACACCGCGAAATGAGAGAGGAAGAGAGAGTGAGACAGAGAGTGTGGGTGAGAGAGAGAGAGAGAGAGAGATAATAAGAGAGAGAGAGGGAGGAAGGGAGAGAAGGAGAGAGGGAGGGAGAGTTTGGTGTGAATTTGTAAGTACAAAAGTGGCGAGTCGTACTAGTACAGTATAACTGAAGATTGCAAACTAC
>JAASGD010000397.1:0-23754 GCA_023334115.1 Globisporangium megalacanthum
CGATGGTCTTTGCGGCAGCAAAAAATGCGTTTGAGCCCACGAGCACACCTCTTCTTGGAGCAAGCCGGGGTTGGCGCGGCGATAATCGAGGAGCGCCGACTTCTGCGCCACTGTCATACGCACACGGCGTGTCGGCTTCGGTGGTGCTGGCATGGCGATTGAGAGGGTGGCTGTGAGCGAGAGAGATCTGTTTGACGAGTGAGTGGCTAGCGGCGGTAGCACTCTATTTGCATGCTCGCAATATTTAATTTGCGAACAAAGTGATCGCTTTTAAAAGGTGATTTTCAAATAGCGACCGCACTCCTCGGAGAGTTGACTGTATAAGAATATCCTCTTTTTGATTTTTGGTACATGGGCAGAAGGACCGTCCAAGAAATTTCGACTGGCAGCAGCCAGGGTTGGCAACCCCAATTGTAAACAAGATTTTTCTCTTTGTAAACGTATTGGTCCTGTTCATTGTCGCTTCCTATGTAGAGGCTTCAGAACATGTTGGCCAAAATGGCAGCTCCAAGTAACTCCCAATTCACAATTTGGAGCGCTTTCGGGGCTTTTCGAAAGGAATTGCAGGGTGAAAAAAATAGCGCTAGAACAGTCGATCACAGAAGAACATGTTGGTGAAGACGGCATGGTGATCCATGCAAAGGCGGCCGAGAACGGAGGTTTACTCCAAATGTCCATTGTTTCGTGGACACAGAAGTGCTCCAAATGTCCATTGTTTCCTGCGTTGTCGCTTGCCGTTGGGTTCGACGGCGTCGAGATCTACAGTGGCGACGGCTCCCTCGTCGATCAGATTACCCAGTCGGCCACAAACAAGCGCACGGACAAGTACGGCGGGTCGATCGAAAATTGCGCGCGGTTCCTTCTCGAGCTTGTCGACGCCCTCAAGACGGGTCTGTTGTATGATCACATTGGCGTGCGTCTGTCGCCGAACGGAGCGTTTGCCGGAATGGGTGCCGCCAACAACCGTGAGACCTTCACGTACGTCATGCAGTGCCCCAGCGAGCACAACCTTGCGTACGTGACGATTCTCGACGTCATGGGCTTCGGTTTCCACGGCAGCGCGAGCCGCTCACTGCACTGGACGCCAAGGTGGCGTTCAAGGGAATGGTGATGGCCAACTGCAGCTACACGCGAGACATTGTCGAGGGAGCGATCCGCAGTGGCGCGGCCGACATGGTCTCGTTCGGACGTCCGTACATCGCGAAACCGGACCTGACCGATCGCTTCCAGAACGACTTGCTACTCAGCTTTGACTTCACTCCCGACATGCTCTACAACTACGCGAATGGTGCGGAGGGCTACACTAGCTTCCCTGTTCACAAGCCAGCGTCGGAGTGAGGCAGACGAGCGTGGCCCGATGTCGACCGTGGAAGATCACCATAAGCCAAGCACTCCCGGACCAAACAACTGTCTTCTACGTATACTATGAGTGAGAGGTACATACTGTATACCTATCTTGTGGCTGCTCCTCTGACGCACTCCTCGTCTACGAGTCGTCTTTGAAGTCGTCAAGGTCGAGGTTCGTGTTGGGGATGTTGACGAGAATGAGGATCGCCGCGTGGCAGTAAATGCGGCGCCACGCGAGTTCGATCCGGTCGCTCCAGCTCTCGCCGGACGTGAGCTTCATGGACTGGATGAGCGACTCCCCGAGCGGATCAAAGTCCTTGGGCTTGACGCCGATCTTCATGTGCACGAGCGCGAGTTCGAGGACTTTCTGTACGAGGTCTTCCGACGAGAGCAGCGACTTCATCCCGCTGCTGATGTGCACGAGCACGCGGCCTTGGACCTTGATCGACGCCTGGAAGAGCGGCTTGAGATGAGGCGAGTGCTCAAAGAGGTACGCGTAGAACGTCTCGTACAGCTTGCCGATGGACGTGTCGGCACCGACCGTGTGCTTCCCTTCCATGTGGATGTTCTCTTTGTATACCTTTTCCCAGTACTCGAACGCCGTGAGGCGGTCTTCGTTGTTTGACGGCTCGTCGCTCACAAAGTGCGGGAGGTATCGGTGGATGATGCGCATGAACTGCTTCGAGTACTTGATGCTCGTCTCGTGGCCAAACACGGAGCTGGCACAGCCCATGGTGGCCAACTTTACAGTATGGGAGCAATGAGCGAACCAAGAGAGGGTTGTGCGGAGTCTGGCGATCAAACAAGTCTGATTTTATGGCTCGGAGAGCGTCGAACCATTGATGATGGGAGTAGTAAGGCGACTCAACGAACTTGAATGTCAGAGTGGCTAACTGAGGACGACGTCAGCGGCATCGACGACAACGACAACGACGGATGCGTTCGTTGTAATACAAGCGAAAGAGCTGGGAGCCATCTAGCTGAGCAGTATCAGACAAGAACAGACTCAACGCTGGAAAGATACTGTAGACGTGGAGGATAAGAACGCGAGGGTCAATCGCGATGATCTTCAAGTTCGATTCTGACCGAAGACGACACGTCATGCCAGTCCTCGTTCGACAGTGACTTGACAACGTATCGACTGTGCATCCGTCTTGCGTCTCTTAAGTCCGGGATGTCGATCAGCCAAGTGTGCAAGCTCAACCGTTTCGAAGTGTGCGAAAGCGATAGCTCCAAGTTCGGATTGCACTAGCGCAGTAGCCTACGCTTTGAACTCCTCAACGCCGCTCTCGTTGATCGTCGTCTGCACTGACACTCGGCGTCCACCGGAGTCTCGGTTCGAGCCCTTGGCATCTTCTCCGTTCCTGCTCTTCTGGTGCGCGATGAGCACGATGCTACAGTGCGCGAACAAGCGACGCCACGCGTACTCAACGTGCGGCGTCCACAAGGGTCCAGAGCACTCTTTCATCGCGTACAAGAGCGCATTGCCAAGCGGGTTGAAGAACTCGAGGTGGACGCCGAAGCGCAGGTGGGTCTTCGTGAGCGTCTCGATGCGGTCTTGCAAGTTGGTTGATGCGAGGATCGTGCGCATCCCCGCGCTAATGTGCACGAGCACTTTGCTGCGCACGTGGAGCGAGGAGCGAAAGACAGGCTTGAGCTCGGGTGAGTTCCGCTCGAGGTAGCCGTAGAACGTGTCGTAGAGCTGTGTGATCGGATTCGGCCCGGTCGATTCGTAGCTGCTCCGCCGCGAGCCGGACGTCTCGGACTTCCTCGAGTGCCCAGCTTCTCGGAACGCAGCGGTCCAGAAGTCACCACACGTGACCCGGTGCTCCTCGGTCGACGTCTCGTAGTACTTAAAGTCAGTAAGGTACTCGTCCATGAGGCGAATGTGCTCTTTCGGCAGTCGTCGCGCCTTGTGTTCACTGGTGCCGAGACCGATACCCGCGAAGATGGCGTTCTGCTTGGCCGCGCACTGGCCCATGGTCCGAGACGTGCGTGCACTCTTTTCACCCTTCCCGACAGTGATGTTCGTTAGCGCTTGGAGTGCAACGCTTCCAAGACTGGGGACGCTGAGCTCCAGCCGTGCGTCGTTCAGCTCGGAAGTGAGGGTCGCCAGTATCGGCGTCCGAGCGACGCACTCTGCGTTCTCGAAATATGCGAGCCAAGATAAGGCGAATCGCACGTGCGAGTCGGCGTTGTGTCTTTGCGAAAGCTCGCTCGCTGATGGTAACCATCCTGACACTGAAGACAACGACAGCAAGAGATAAGAAACGGTCGATGATGTTTATCCAGTTGGGACCAAATCGACAAGTTCGCCCACTGTTACGTGAAGCGCGTTCGTTCACTGGCAAGTCAATCGATGCAAGTCAGAGCTCTCTACGAGACTGAGGGTTCTGCGTCGCCTCTCTCTTCTCGGATCGAGTATCTCCCCACAGACGTGCTGAGGTTCCCAATGGGCTCCGTCTTGACGCGAACAGTCTTGACGCTGTCGATCGTGCCCATGATCGCCAAGTGCTCTTCTTCGTGCTTTTGGTGCATGATGAGCACGACACTGCAGTGCGCAAACAGCCGACGCCACGCCGTCTCGATCTCTGGTGACCAGCAGCCGTCTGAGCACTCTTTCAGGGAGTATATGAGCGCGTTGCCGAGCGGATTGTAGTGTTCCAGCTGCACACCGTAGTGTATGTGCGTTCGCGTGAGCTTTGCGACTCGGTCCGTAAAGTTCTCGGCACAGAGAATCGAGCGCATGCCGCCGCTGATGTGCACGAGCACTTTGCTGCGCACGTGCATGGAAGCGCGGAAGACCGGCTTGAGCTCGGGCGAATTCCGGTCAAGATAGGCGTAGAACGTGTCGTACAGCGCAGTGATCCGCGAGACTGTCTGGGAGTCTGCTGTGCTTCGCCGTGAGCTGCTGTTAGTGGACTTGCCGGACGCAACTTCTCGAAACAGCTCGTGCCAATGATTGGCGCACGTCATGCGGTGTGCCGCCGTCGACGTCTCGTAATACTTGAAATCGGGCAGGTACTTGTTCACTGCTTGGATGTAGTCCTTTGGCAGCCGTCCTGCCTTGCTGCTCGCGTCTGTGAAGATGGAACTGCTGCACAAGCCCATCGTGGGTGGAGGTGGTCTCTGCTTCCAGGAGGCGTGAAGTCGTCGTGATGGTCGATTGGTTCAGAAGTGCACACTCGTGTGTGGAAGTCCACTTAGCGATTCCCACTTTTAGGAGGAGATTCAGCCTGAAGACGATCACTCCCGTTCATGTTGAAGAGCAGTGCACTTCGTCAGAACTCCAGGACGGACGCGGCTGACAATCTCAGCAAGTTAGGACGCTAAGATCGATTCGTTCTGGCCGAGGAGCAAAGTCACGTTGACAGCCATCTCAGTCTCTCGAACGCAAGATTGAGAGCATGGAGCGGCGTTCATTGCACCCTGGGTCCCATGGCAGCGATGTCGGCAAGCTCTGGGACGCCAGTCCAACAAAATGAGAGGCATTGTGTCAAACGAGTTGGCATGTGATGAAGTCCAGCTTCACTCGCGTCGAGTCCACCTTGCACACTATTTTCAATAGTGACATAACCCAGGATTTACTTCATGTATTAGTACAATAGTGATAAAATATAGGTCGACCAAACCCGCGCTCGCCAGTCACTTTCGAGCCAAGCAAGCGTCACTCATACACTCCTGCTCACTTGAGACCACGAAATGAGCACCACGATGAGCGCCACCACCAGCAGCTACTCGGTGCGCTCAGGGCTGTCGAAGGTCTGGCGGCCCGTGAAGACGCATGCGGGCGTGTTTACGGGCGGCAAAGCGCAGCTCTTTGAGCGCAATGGCAAGTCGCTCATCGCGTGCATGCTCCATGACGACGTGGCGCTCGTGGACGCGGCGACGGGCGAACTGCAGCGCGCACTACAGCAGGATGTGGAGGATGTACGTGAAACATGCAGTTAAGCTAGCGTAGGTTGCGATACTCACTCTCACTTGCTTGCGGGCATATGTCTGTCAATGCAGGAAGAGCAGAAGGAAGCGTTCGTAGCGTTCGCTGTTCGCCCTGGCCACAACCAGCTCGTGACTGCCGGCCGCAACCTGCTGCTGCGCCTCTGGGACCTGGACACGTTCACGTGTGTGCGCACGATCAAGGCGCACGAGACGCCCGTGCTCGCGATGGACTTCGACCCGACTGGCACGCTGCTCGCGACGGGCGGGAGCGACCGGGCGGTCAAGGTGTTTGACATTGACAAGGGCTACTGCACGCACAACTTCCGTCGCCACTCGGGCATCGTCACGCTCGTGCAGTTCCACCCAGACCCGAAGCGTCTGCAGCTCGTGTCGTGCAGCGACGACTCGACAGGTGCGTGAGAGACTGGAGGAGGAGGAGGTTAATGGGCGGGCGCTCATAGACTCTCTCTCTCTCTCTTGGACGTTCCAGTGCGCATCTGGGACTTGTTCTCGCAGAAAGAGTTTGCGTGCATCCAGGACCACATGAGCCCTGCAACGTGCGTTGCGTTCTCTGTGGACGGCTACACGCTCCTCACTTCGGGCCGCGACCGCGTCGTGAACTTCTGGGACTTGCGCAACAACGCGCTGGCAAAGACCGTCGTGGTCCACGAAGCGATCGAAGGCATCCAAGTGCTGCCGTCGACGTTCCAATGCGTCGCAAGCGCGCCAATCGACAGCACAAGCAGTGCGACCGACTTGGCGGCCGCCATCTACTTTGTCACAGCGGGCGAGAACGGTCTCTTGCAGCTCTGGCGTAGCGTCGGGGGTGCGTGCACTGCCGTGTTCAAGCAGACACCCGAGTCCGGGACGCTCAAGTACAAGAGCCTGCTCCTGGACGTGCGGCGGAAGGAGCTCGTCGCAGTGACCGCGGACCAGAACTTCCTCGTGTTCAACGAGCACTTGCAGCGCACGACGCAGATCATCGGCTTCAACGACGACATCCTGAGTCTCAAGTACGTCTCAAACGCAGACGGGAGTCCGTCTACGCAGATCGCAGCGTCGACCAACAGCGAGCAGATCCGGCTCATCCACCGCGAGACACTGTCGTGCGAACTGCTCTCGGGCCACACGGACATTGTCATGGCGCTCGCAGTGTCGCCTGACGGCCGGTGGCTCGTGAGTGCATCGAAAGACCGCACTGCGCGGCTCTGGGACGTCCAGATGCGCCAGCTTCTCGCAACGTGCACGGGCCACACCGAGGCACTCGGCGCCGTCGCGATCTCGCAGAAGCTGCCGCACTTCTCGATGGGCACTGCGTTCTTTGTCACTGGGAGCTCGGACAAGACGCTCAAGATGTGGAGCCTCAAGCCGCTCGCTGGTGCGTACAAGGAAGGAGGCAAGCACGCTGCTGCGAGCGTCGACGTGAAGGCGCTTGCGACGCTCGGTGCGGTGAAAGCGCACGACAAGGACGTGAACGCTGTCGCAGTGTCGCCGAACGACCGCTTCATCGCGAGTGCGTCGCAGGACAAGCTGATCAAAGTTTGGCACGCCCAGGGCGGTGGCAGCGGTGTGCTCACGCTCGCTGGGACGTGCCGCGGCCACAAGCGTGGTGTGTGGGCAGTCGAATTCTCGCCAGTGGACCAGTGCTTGGCGTCTGCGAGTGGCGACAAGACAGTCAAGGTCTGGTCTGCGAAGGACTTTACGTGCCTCAAGACGTTTGAAGGCCACACAGCGTCGGTGTTGAACGTCCAGTTTGCGTGCGCGGGCATGCAGCTGCTGTCGGCCGGTGCCGACGGGCTCGTGAAGCTCTGGACAATCAAGAGCAACGAGTGCGAGGCGACGCTGGACCAGCACGCCGACAAGATCTGGGCCCTCGCGGTCGCCCGCGACAGCTCCGAGATGGCGAGCGGCGGCGCCGACTCGACGATCCACCTCTGGCGCGACTTCACCGAGGCGGAAGAGCAGGGCCAGCAGCTCGAGCGCGAAGCCAAGCTGCTGAAGGAGCAAGAACTGCTCAACTGCTTGCGGAGCGACAAGCTGCTCGAAGCCGTACAGCTCGCGTTCGAGCTCGGGCACCCGAACCGGCTGCTGCAGATCCTGCGCGACCTGCTCGAGGGCCCGCGCCATCGGGACCAGCCAGTGCTGCCGGGCGGTGCACCGATCGACCCCGACGCGTTCGAGCCCGAGGTGATTTTCACTGACGTTGTCGCGAGCCTCAGCGACGAGCAGCTCAAGACGCTCTTTGACTGGGTGCGTGACTGGAACACGAACGCCAAGCACAGCGCCGTGTGCCAAGTGCTGCTGTCGGCGGTGCTGCGTGCGCTGCCGCCTGCACGGCTGAAGAAGCTCGAGAGCGTGGGTAAGACGCTCGAAGCGCTCATTGCGTACAGCGAGCGCCACTTTCAGCGCATCGACCGTATGCTGCAGAAGTCGTACCTAGTGGACTTTAGCATCGTGTCGATGAAGAACCTCTTCCCAGTCGACGAGCTGCTCGACGCAGGTGCCGCGAAGACGTCGGGCGAGAGCGACAGTGACAGCGACAGTGACGCAGACAAGGCGGAACCAGAACCGAAGGACGAAGACGAGGAGGAGGAAGCGAAAGTGAATCCGCCAGCACCGAAGAAAGCGGCTGCGCAGAAGAAGACGCTAGAGCCGAAAGCCAAGGCCCAGGCCAAGCGCCGAAAGCCAGCGACAGGAGGCAAGACGAGCACAGCGCCTGCGGCAGCGTCCAAGAAGAAGCGGCGCGTGTAAACGTGAGGGTGACGACAGCTGACTCCTCTCTCTCTCGTGTTAGTAGACTCTCTCTCTTCATGAATCCACGCTTCGCTTCTGCTCTCTCGTCTTGTACTGTACTCGCCCTTCTCAGACGGTTGACTAGCTGCTGATGCTGATGCTGTTGCCGTCTCGACGTCGCCTTCGACTCTTCACACCACCGTCCTGTTGCGTCTCGAGCGCTGACGTTGAGGCCTCTGGGCGCCTGTTGTAGATCTGCATTGCCGTGAGAAAGAGCTCCTGGACGCCGCTCTCGCGACACGCCGTAGCGAGCGCCGACATGCTGTTCTCTGGGAACTCGTGAAAGTCGCATGGGAGTCGCCGCATTGCGTCAACAGTGGCGCCGGTCGCCTCGGTCTCTTCGCCACGCACGGTCATTTGCTTCCAGCGCAAGTGCTGGAGTCTACGCACGTACTCTTGGACGTCTGCTTCGCGGCCCTCGACGACAACGATCCCAGGCCACCCGATCTTGCTGAAGCCTCCAAGGTGCAGCTCGGACGCCCAGTCTTTCACGACGCGGCGCTTGTTTGGGTTGATGATGTGGTGGAAGTAGATCGCTCGCCTCCCAAGAACTGGCGCGCGCTCTTCGAGAGATGACAGCGACGCGTCTCCCAGCTCGAATCTGGCTGGCGCTCGTTCAGGATCGCAGCCAAGGAGGCCCCCACTCCCTCCTTCACTACTGGTACCAGCATGGCAGTCACGCACGTCCGATAGCACATCAACGATGTGCTGGTAGAGCTGCAGCACGACGACTTCGCCATTAGCGCTAGTCGCGAGTCGCAGCAGGTCTGTGTGCAGCGCCTCCGTCTGCTGCCGCGACAGGAACGGACAGTGCACAGTGAATTCGACCGGATCGAGCTGTGGATACTTTGATGGGTACGCCACTTCGAGCGCTGGGACTTCTCGTCCGAAGCGCAGGTCCTTTGCCACACATTGAACGAGTGAGCAAGAAAGTTAGCGAGAAAGAGACGAGTGGCTTGGTTGCGAATGGCGCTCACCGTAAAGCGAAGTGTGTACCGCATCCTCGCTGACGGAGGAGCTTCTCCGAGCAACACACCGCGCTCGTGCTCCTCCACGAGCTCCGCGTCGAATTCGAGCTCCTCTGGGTCGAGAAACATGCTGCGCATGCACTCAAACTCCTCCCACTGCATCTGTGCACTCATACTATTTGGAATGACACTCCCAGTTTTTGTACCATTCTACAGTAGTATCAGGTATTACGGCGTGGAGGTCCGCCGGATCCGAGCCATGTGAACAACCTCCGTCTGCGATCCTGTTTGTACTCGGAGATGTGGCAAGTGGTTAGGCTCAGACGTGGAGTTCGTGGTGCCGCTCCGAGCGTCGTGCCAGGAGCTGCGCAATCTGCTCGAACGTGAGTCCCGCGGTCTCGGGAACCTGTTCAGCGAGTGCGAAAGTTGTGTGAGTCTCAAGAACGACACCACCAACGACTATGACCGGGAGCTCACCTTTAGCACCACGAACGCCAACGAGCAGCTCGTGAGCCCAGCGTAGAGCAGGAAGGTGTAGCTTGTGCCTGTCGAGAACGCCAAACGGTGAGCACATTCACCTCTCACATCCATCCACCCACGGCAAGCCGAGCTTTCGAAGCATACCAATTGCATGGAAGAGAGTCAAGAGCGTCTGGTTTGACAGCGCACTGCCGAGCCAGAAGACTGCGAACGTGAGCCCCATGCCGACGGACCGGAAGTCGTCGCCCAGGAGCTCCACGCACACGACCCACATGAGCGGAGCCCAGCTCAAGTTCCACGCGAAGATGAACACGTAGAGGTTCCAGAGCCCGAGGGTCTGGAAGCTCGCGGATGGCGAGTCCTCGAGAACCCAGAAGCACGCGCTGAACACGGCGTAGGACGCCAACATGATCACCGAGCCCGCGAGTAGCAGTGGGCGACGCCCGACTCGGTCCACCACTGCAAGGGCGGTGCACACGCCTGCGACTTTCGCGACTGCGACGCCGATTTCTTTCGCAAAGTGGGACGTACCCGCCGAGGCGCTGCCGCCGTGGAGTTCTGCGAGGATGTAGCTCGAGTAGTAGAGCATGGCGTTGGCGCCAGTCAGGTTGTGGCCGAGAGCGATCGCCATGCTCAGCAGCACGCGCCTAAGGCGGTAGACAAACGAGTGGGAGTGTCAGTCAGCAGCCGATAGCGTTGCCAACTCAAGGTGGTAGACACGTACGTGCGCGTGAGCGGTTCGGTTGTGATGAGCTGGGCGACTTTCCGAACGCTGTAGCTAAGCGGCTGGATGGCGCACCACCAGTCAAGCGCGGAGGTTAGCGTACTCGGAGCTTTCTTGTAGGTGTATGAGTCCAATTCGTCACGCTGCGGACTCACCTCTTGCTCCTTTGCTCGGAACGCGTCGCCGCTGTGGCTAAACAAGCGCTTGTGCACAGCATTCGCCTCTTGCGTTCGGTTCTTCTGTGGAGAGCAGCGGCGTGTGTGCTGGTGAGCTACGTCGAGGAACAACACTTTCATGACTCGACAACGTACCGAAAGCAGCCAGCGAGGAGACTCAGGAAGGAATGGCATGCCGATCTGTCAGGCGACACAACAGTCGTCGCTTATCAGTGAGACAGCATCACTAACAAGAGACTTCGCCATGTTAGATCGTCTCGTGTGCAAGCGCACGCACCAACTGGATCACTGGAGGAACGAGGGTGACGGCGAGGATTCCACGCCATCCGCCCTGCGAGAAGAGCACGTGGTGAGAGACTTGGACGACAACTCCACCAGACTGAATGATGGCGACCGTACCTCGCTGTCTTGGAGCAGTCCGCTGACAATGACCGACACGAGGCAGCCAACACACAGCATCACCTGTCACACCACCAAACCACATCAATCCACACTTCAGCGGACGGTTGGGTCGCTACAACCACTGTAGTGTGGCAGCGGCCATCACCTCGTTGAGTGTGACGAGAGTGCCGCGCCGATCCGGGTGTGCGATCTCTGAGAGGTACGCTGAGACGCATGGGCCGCTCGCACCGACTGCGAGTCCAGCGAGGAAGCGACCGACGAGCATCGACGAGAGCGACCACGCGAACGTCATGAAGAGCGACCCGAGCAGGAAGAAGACTGCTGTGACGACGATCGCGGGCTTGCGGCCGATACTGTCCGCCACCGTCCCACGACGTCACTCATCAGCAAGCGACAGGTTGTCGGGATGAAGCCAATCAACGGAAAAACGCACCAGTCCGACCCGATTCCTCCTGCGAGCGAGCCGAACACTGCACCGACCATCAATACGCTCACGATGGCCTCCGCGTGCTCTGTCGAGAGCTCGAGGTCCTGCAACAATGTCCGAATGTCCAGGTTCCATACAGTATCGAAGTGAGTTTCCATGCAGCAACATTATGAAAAACACAATAGGGTTCCTTTCCACCTTTTGAATGAGCGGGAGGGCGACCACCATGACGCAGAGGTCGTAGCCAAAGAGAAAGCCGGAGATAGCGCTGAGCGCTGCGATGCACAGCTGCGTACCCCACTCGCCCTGCGCGGAAGCGGGTTTCGCAGCCGGCGACTCGGCAGCGGACTCTGATGAGCAGACGTTCTGCAGCTGCTCGCTATCTGTGGAGGAATCGGTGACGTCGCGGTCGTCGCGCGTGGCGGACGGCGTCTGCTGTGGCACGGACTCGTACGTGATGGGCTCCATGCTGTTTGTGCGTCACTTGTACACAAACACAGTAATCGGGTCTTAGATCAACAAAACCGTTTTTTCGCGTAACTGTAATCGAAAGTCAACGTTGTTGACTTAAAGGTGATAAGGAAAATAAACCTGGTCAAAACAGAGTTGGAGTGGGTTTGTCTAGGAGCGAGCTGTGTGTGACCGCATCGTGCGGTCTACTGGTACGTGGTAGTGGGCAGCGCAGACAGCATGAGCGAACGGCGATGCAGTGGCGTCCAGAGAAGCGTCCTTGGTCGCAGTCTCCGCGAAGTTGTCTGAAAAACCACGACAGTGGTTGGCTTCAAAGTCGACGTCGTCCGCACCACGTCCTTCGAAGCGCTCGTGAGAATGCTGGAGCTTTGGCTGGACGGGTTCGCTAGTGCGCTTGGCGCCGTCGCTTTCGTGCGAGCGTGAACCGCGAGGAGCTGTGCGATCGCTGAGCTCGTCGCGTCCGCCTCTGAATGCGTCATCACTGGCGTCACTCTTGCAGTGTCGTGACGCTCACTTGTCGACTCCACTTCAGCAGCTTCGAACGGATACTGACACATGACGCAAGCACACAGACATGTGAGCTACTGTACTGCACAACCGCTCCAACCGACCCAATCGCGTACAGTCTCCTGTCTCAATACAAGCCTCTTCGTACCTTACTGCGGTTCACGACAAAGACGTACGTGACGCAGAGCTCAGGCTCGAACGACTTGGCGAGCGGGTCGGTCGTGCGGTGGTGGTAGCCTGGAAAGCGCGCAATGTCAAACTTGCGGCGCTCCTTGAGCACAAAGCCTGCAGCAGCTGCTTGGTCTTCGACGAGCCAGTTCGAGTACGGCGGCCGCGTCTTGAGCGTCACGTGCACCTCGCCACGCGCCTCGAGCCGCGGGCGTGCGCTCTCAAAGAAGTCGCGTAAGAGCGCGCGGTTCACGTGCACGCGCTGCTGACCGCTGTGTGGAAAGTTAAACACGATATGCGAAAATTGCGCTGGCACACGCGCGCCATCGGGCAGCTGCACAGGGAGCGCGTGCAGCTGCGTCGCGTCCACGCCGTGGAGCACACGACCGCGGAGCGAGCGGACGTCGCGGAGACACTGGGCCGCGTTCGCGTACTTGCTGCACACCGCCGCTTCTGAGTCGAGCGATGTTGCAAGCAGTCCGTCGCCAGTGCTTCGGTGCCGTGCGAGGCCGCGTGAGAACGTAAAGTCTGGTGCACGACAAAAAACCCGGTTTTAACAAGACCGTGTGGCGAGCGCGTGCGAGAGAGGGCGTCGGACGCACCGCCGTCGCCGAGCACAAGGATCCGATCCGCGGCAGTGTACAACGGACGGGCGCCGCCACTGCTGCTGCTAGTGCTACTGTTGGCGTTGGCGCCCGCCTTCTTGGGCTTCGATGCCGCGCGCTTCCCGTGCTTTGGTCGGTTCGGTGCCATCACGACCTGGAGCTGGGTGCCAATCAATTGATTTGGAATTGAAACGCGGCGCTAAGTCACTTGGAGAAAGTATGGAACCAGCGTTGGTACCTGTGAAGAGTCAACAGTGACTCTGGGTGACACGCCAACAGTCATCTCGCTTGCTCTCAGCTCCTCAATCGGCTGGATTATCTGTGTACGTGTGTGCGTTCGCCCCTTCTCCCTACTCCCTACTCTCCACCTCGCGCACTCTCCCTCCTCCTCCTCCTCCTTCTCTATGTGAACCACACGGCTTTCACGTCGTCCTGCCCAAACATCTTCTTGCACGTTGGGCACTTGCGATTCCGCGACTTGAGGTTGTTGTCCACGCAGTCGCGACAGAACATGTGGAAGCACTTGGTGATCAGCACGTTCTTGCGCTGGTCCTGGCACACGGAGCACTTGACGAGCTTCTGCAGCTCAGCGAGCTCAAAGCGCTCGAGGTCGCTGAGTTCACCAGTCGCAGCCGTCGGTCGGCCCGCGGTCGCTTGCTGCAGGAGCTTCTCGTACCGCTCCTCCTTCTTCTTAAACTCGTCGCACCGGTCGCACGCCCGCTGCTGCTCTTGCTGCTGCTTCTGCGCGGTCTCGGCCGCCGACGCTGCGTACAAGTGCTTCGCCACCTCGGCCTCGCGTGCCGCCTTGCGCTTCTCGGCCTCGGCAGCGTCCTTTTCGCTCGCGATCGTCGCTGCGAACGCCTTAAGCGCCTCGAGTTCCTTCTCCTTCACTTGCAGCGCTTCCTGGGAGCGAACAACAAGGCAGGCGGGGTACAGGGAGTCAGTTCCAATTACCACAGCGACAAGGGATCTCCTCAACACACACACGCCAGCTGCACACGCACTTTGACCGACTCGATGTACGCTTTCTGCTGCTTGTGGACTGTGCCGAGCGACGACACTTGCAGCCGCGCAGCCGCGAGCTCTTCAAAGCAGTGCGCCTTCGCTTGCTCCTCTTTCGACAGCTGTGAGTGGAGCTTCTTGTTCGAGCTGCGCTTCTCGTCCACTTGGTGCACGAGCTTCTTTCGCGCTTGCCGCGCTGTCTCGAGCTCCTTTGCGAGCGTGTCGATCTCGGAAATGAGCGCGTCGTTCTCTTCACGTGACGCTGCCTCCGCACTGCGCATCGTCTCCATCTCGAGTCGGAGAGCGTCGGCAGTGGCTTTGCTCGCTGAGTGTGCCTGGAGCTCCTCTGCGAGCGTGGCGTCCAGTTCCGACTGCCGTGTGAGCAGACTCGCCACTTGGTCGCTGGAGCTGCAAGAGAGCAAGTCACACCACGACGCGCCTCTCGTTAGCACAGAGAGTACCAAGAATAGAGACTAGCGCTCGTCTGACACACGCACCTTGCGGCGGTCTTCAGTGCGTCGTACGACTTCTGGAGCTCAAGCTTCGACGCTTCCAGCAACTCCACCTAGACCATCGTGTGAGCAGCGTTCAGCGACAGTCTCGACACGAACCACAACCGACCAGCCACTCTCTGAACCCCGCACCTGCTGCGTGAGCTCTGCGAGCTGTTTCGACTCTGTCAATGCGTCTTCGCGCTCATTCTTCTGTTGTGCGCTGTTGACCTGCCTCTTGAGCGTCTCGTTTTCGCTCTGGAGCCGCTGAGTGCTCGACTTGAGTTCGTTCAGCTGTGTGTACAGCACCAGCGCCGCCATCGCCAGCCAACGCGTTAGCTACTGCCATACCACAACGTCGCACCAATCACCGTAAGTGAGTGTGTTGCGTACCTGGTCTTTCAACGCCGACGCGTTCGACAGCTTTTCGCGGAGCGCAACGTTCTTGAGGTTGAGCTCGTCCATCTGCGTCTTGACTTTCGTTATGTCGGCTTGGAGGCGCGCGAACTTCTTCTTCCACTTCTCGTTCACGTGCGTCTCGAGATCCTGACGCGTTCATTCGTAGCATTGTACCCGGGTCGTCCACACAAACATGAGTATCTAGGGTACGAGGGCGCACCACGAAGCGATTTTAGCAGGACGCACCTTTGCTTTGTGCCGGATCTTTGTAAACTCTTCGCTAATATGCGTCTTCTCATCGCGCAGGTGTTCCAGCTTGTCTTCAAACTCCTGCTTCATCGTCGCTTCTTCTTTTCGCCACTGCACGTCAGTCACCGTCAGTCAGTCAGTAGTCAGTCAGTCAGCCTCCCAATCACCCGTAAATCACCGCGTCTGTCGTCCTCCTGTACCGCTGTCTCTGTTGCCCGGAGCTTCTCAAGCTCTCGCTTGAGCTCTGCACACAACCCACGCTCACGGTACAGCTTCGTGCTCAGAATCGTCTGGTTTGCCCGTAGCGTTGCCAGCGTCTTCTCTTTCAGCGCAAGCTCCTCCTCCGTGATCAACGGCTTGGCGGGAGGGGCTGCTGCCGCCGCTGCCTCGGTCTTGACAGCCGCAGCGTCGGCTGCGTCCTGGCGCTCGTCCCCTGAACTAGCGCTGGGCTTCGCGTCTGCGTCGGCTCGCTGCTGCTGCTCGGACGGGTCCACAAGCGTCGACGGGTTCTGTTCGATGAACTGACTCAGTCGATCGAGCTCTCGGCACGCACGGTGCCGCTCCACTTCCTTTGCGAGCACGTCCGTCTCGAGCTCCTGGACCCGCGCCTTCAACTGCACAACCACGACAGAGTCAGCTCTGCCTAGCATCTCGCCTTTCTGAAAGCTACTACCAGACACGCACCGTCTGCACTTGGTCCTTGAGGGCCAGAGCGTGGGCGATTGCTGTGCGCTTCGCGGCCGTGAGCTGCGCGAGCTCGAGCTTCGTCTCTCGTGGCTGCGCAGCTGTGACTGTACGCAGCACCTCTGCGAATAGGTGCTGCGCACGCGTGTGTGCGCTCGTGAGCTGGTCCTGTAGCTGTGTCTCGATCTCGGAGAGGTCTGCGGGCGCAACGTACTTAGTCGGGTCGTCGTCCATAGTCCAGTCGTCCTCTGCAGCTGCGCGAGCCTCCCGGTCGCCGGCATCCGCAGCTGCGCTTTCCGCTTCTTTCTCCGCGTCAGCCCGCGTGACAGCGAGGAACCACTCGGGCAAGCTCAGCCGCAGCTCAGCGGCGGTCGTGCGCAGCAGCCCAATGTTCTCGCCCGCGGCCAGCACGTCTGTCCACTCGCTGCCGTCGTCTGGACTCGCAGGCGCAGTGGCGCCGTGGGCACTCAGCACGCCAGCGAGGTCGTCGAGTAGTTGCAGCCACTGGCGGCGCACGCAGCGCAAGGACGCGTCGGCGAGCACGCGGCCGCGGAAGAGCGCTTCGCACTTGGTAGTCAAAAATGCGGCGCGCCGGTTCTTCTCGCGCAGCTCGAGCGCCAGCGCACGGTTCTTCTCGCACACGGCGCGCATGGTGTTGGGATTGGCCTGCAATGCGATGACAGCCGAGTTAGTATACTGAAACGCAGTCATTTTTGGCGCCAGTCGAGACGCACCTACCTAACCTACCTCGGGGGGCTCGAGGCGCGCGCGCTTGAGTAGGCCGCCGGCCGACGCCGTGTCTGTGTCCGCCGCTGGCTTGCGTTTCGGGGCGCCTGATCCGCCGTTCTCGTGGGTCTCGTGCACGTCCGCCATTGAAATAGGGTTGAGAGTGTGGCACGCAGAGGCGCAGAGGCGGCCGTAGCTCTCGTGGTGCTTCTCGCGTTTTGTTCCCCTCCCCACACACTTTATCCAGGATTTATGGCAGAAAGCAAGTCGATGCCAGAAGAGCGCAGTTATGTGGCAGTTTGTAGGAATTAATGAGAATCCGAATCATATTTAGATTTGGCGTATTTTCTTGCAGACGCGGTTATAATAATGGTAATGACGCGTCAACAACGTCGACCTGTTTCGACAGCTACCGTAATCAATTGGCGAGCGGCAATTGATCTCTGGCACTCGCTTGAACCACAAACTACCAGTACGCTCCCATCACAATGCATATACACTCCCTTGAACTATGCGAGAGCCATTTCACGCTCTCATCAAACGAACCCTCGTGCAAACGCTCGCTCACTGCACGCTGCAGAAGCCGCTTGGTGACTCGCCGTTCTTCGCACCTTCGCAGTCGATCAGGGACGCGGGGAACGCGACGTCAGCGAACGAAAACTCCTCGTCAAACTCGAGCTCAAAGAACGCAGTCACACTGCCAAAGTTCGCCGTGTTCGTCCAGCCTGGATACTGCGAGCGCAGCACGAGACGCACAGAGTCGCCGAGCGCGACGTCGTGGACGAGACCAGCGGGATCTTTATAGAGCTTCAGGTGGTGACGAAACTGTCGCGCAGCACGAAGGTTGCAGAACGCAACCACGCGAGCGACTTCTTCGTCCCTGTCCGCTGGAGCTTCGTGCGCAGCCTCTCTCTCCACGTCGACGCGTGCGCCTGCCTCACGATCGATATGTCCGTCACCTCTGCTGCCATTGCTGTTTGTAGTAGCTGCAATCTCTGCTGCATGTGTTGGTTTCCGCACCGCAACTTCCACCCACGTGCTGGAGCCGCGGTACGTCCCATTGTGCTCAGATTCGAAGGTCGCCCAGCCCTGATCTTTGGACGAGCACTCGACCGCCAACAGCACACAGCGCGACACCGAGACACCCGGCGGAAGCCCAGCCGCACGTGCCGTAGGGATGTCGAGACGCACGTACTCGTGATTCATGTTGTCACGGCCGTCGACGCGGTCCGTGACGCGGCTCTCGAACGAGAGCAGCAGCCCAGCGAACCCGAGAATGTTGCTGACGACATCCACCGGACAGCTGCGTTGCGTCGCGAGTGCTGCCGCTGCATAGAGAATCTCGGGCAGCGCTACGCGCGCAGGCACCGGTGGCGGCTCGTCTGGAGCGAGTGCGCGCACAGCGTCGGGGTCACTATATGGTGTGTCGTCTGGTGGCACGAGGAAGAGCGCACCGTCATCCGAATCGCGGTCGCGGTTGCGTCGCGCCACCTGCTCGAGCTGGGCGAGCCTTGCGCGGCCGTACGGGCGCTGGAGCTGCCGCAGACGCAGCGGAGTGGTGGCGTCGTGTTCTTCGGCCATGATAATGGCTTGTGGGAGCCGAGAAATGCGCCAAAGGAACACCCGTTGAAGCGCACACATGTGGGCCACGCCATATAGGAATGATTGCGAAAAGTAACATTATTAGAGGGTGCTAGGTTTTAATTACTTCTAAAGACAGCAACTTTCTGAATATTACAAGCCTGAGGTATGGAACTGGAACTCTGGAACTGGGCAAGAATGGAGTGCACAGTTCCAGTTCTGGGCTGGTAGCGAATGCCAACATGGATGCAGTGCAAGTGATGAGGAGAGTGGTGCTGTTGTGGTCTTGGAAATGGCGGCGGTGCCAATCTTGTCAAGTCTTACTTGTGGACCACTAGTCGTGGTGACCTTTTTAACGTTTTTCATGAAATGGTGAGTGACTTTGCGCACACATGCATGGTGACTCGATGGGTTGGTTCGTGCCTGGTACGTTTATCTCTGCTTGGCGATGTGATGTGACGTGATGGAGAATGCTCCTTGGCGCATTGTGCGTGCTGTGCTGAGGTGCGGTTTTGACCTGAGAGTTGGCGTTGGTGCTGGTTGCTGTGCGTCATGGCGCTGAGTGTTGTGATGCCATTGCATTTGAGTGTTCACCTTGAAAAGTCGCCAAATGCATTCAGGATTGGCTACGTGCAGTGTTTAGTCGCACACATTTATAACGTATTGCAGTATCCTGAAAACATAGTCAAGTTTTGTATAACACGTGTACTGACTTAACACTGTATAGAACTCGACCTTGAACGCAATGCCAAACGACCTGTTCTCAGACCACTTTCCCTTTCGTCGCGTCGAAAGAAGAAAAACCCGAGAGCCGCCCAAGCAAGCACGCACCCAAGCGCGCGCCAGGCCACACGCGGCACGCGGTAGCAAACGCAAAGACAAAGCCGAAGGCACTTACCCACTTGTTGCGCTTGTTGCGATGGCGAAGAAGAGCGCACCGGCGTCGCCGCCACCTCCTGTCGTCTTCTCGACCAAAAAGGTGGTGCGCCGAAAGAGCACACCACCGACCGAGCGACGAGCCCCGTCGCCCCAACCACCATCTCCATCTCTTCCTACACAGCAGCAGCAGCAAGTGCCGCTGTCGGAACCCGGCGCGATCCGGCGCCACAACAGCGATAAAGAGCGCCGCTCTGCACACACGCCTACACGGCGACACACGTCGTCTCCACACACACCGAAGCGAAAGAAGAACAGCAGCAACTCGATGCAGCGCTTGCAGCCAGCGTCTGCGCTGCTGCAGAGCGACCAGATCTCAGTCGCTCAGTGCGTGCGTAGTATGGTGGAGAAGAAGACGGACGCGACACTGCTGCTCGACAGCAATGGGCTGCTCACAGGGATCCTCACGGACCGAGTGCGTCCGTATGTGGGAGCGACTGCATGGCGTGCGAATCTTTCTCTAACGCGTGCGCTATGATTACGTAATGCAGGACATTGCGTTTAAAGTCGTGGCGATGGACAAGAACCCGAAGCTCACGCGCGTGTGCGACGTGATGACGCCGAATCCGTTGTGCGTCGCGTCGAACGCGAGTGCGATCGACGCGCTCAAGAAGATGGTGTCGGGGCAGTTTCGGCACTTGCCAGTGACGGACAATGAGAAAGGTGCGGCTGCTACTCGTGATAGTGAAATAATGGGGCGCTCGTTTGTTTCTTGTGTGCGACTGACTCACCCGCGTGTGTTCATGGGACAGTGGTGGGGATTTTGGACATTGCCAAGTGCCTCTACGACGCGATCTCTAAGATTGAGCACGCGTACGAGCTGTCACCTGACCGTTTGTCGGAAGCAGTGAAGAAGGTGCGGATGGCACTGGCGCAGCTGTGGCGCTGATAGCGGTTCATGAAGATGACGTGCACGTGATTAACGAGACGTCGTTTGAATGCCCAGTTGGAGCGCCACATGTCTGGCGCGGCCGGCGCGAACTTGTTCGAGACGCTTCGACAAAAGGTGCGCTTCTGGTTCTTAGAACGTGGTGATTGCGCAGGTGTGTGTGCTATTGAGACTGACAGTCGTATGCTGCTCGTCCCAGCTCTACTTGCCGACGCTGTCTGCGATTCTCTCGGAGAACACTGTCGTTCCGATCGTGCAACCGGACTCAACAGCTCTGGAGGCCGCCAAGCTGATGCTCGAGAAGAAGACGAGCGCTGTGATGGTGTGCAACACTGCGGGTGAAATGGTGGGCATCTTCACGTCGAAGGACCTGATGCGGCGCGTCGTCGCAGTGGGTATTGAGCCTGCCGCGACTGCGCTCTCGAGCGTGATGACGACGAACCCGTACTCTGCGACACTCGGGACGACGATCCTCGAAACGCTGCACTCGATGCACAACGGCCGCTTCTTGCACGTGCCCGTGTTTGACGAACACACGAAGCTTGTTGGGCTCGTCGACGTTCTCCAAGTCACGTGCGGCGTCGTTCAGCAGATGGGGTCATTCCAGCTGGCAAAGAACGACAGCGTGCAGCCGCTGTGGGACAAGTTTCGCAGCAGTTTGCACCCTTCTGAAGACGCTGGTGGCGACGACCACGACGACGGGAATGATAGCGAGTCTGCTGTGATAGAAGGTGACAACGAGGTGGAGAGACCAGCGGCGCCGCAAGTCCCTCCTGTGCGAGAGAGTGGCCGTCTCGTGATTGGTGGGCAGACGTGGGACGAGTTTGTCGAGTCCCACAGCTTGAACCTCCTCCACGACGACCTGTCGGATCCGACAGCGCCTGACAACCCAGCGCAAGACCTCAATACGCCGAACGTGTTTGTGTTCAAGCTGGCGGACTGCTACGGGACGAACCACCGGTTCACGAGCTCTGCTGAGTCGTTGAAGGAGCTGTTGCGAGACGTGCAGAACCGCTTGGACGACTACACTATCCGCAAAGTGCACTATGTGGACGACGACGGTGATCACGTGCGTGCTGTACACCATTATGCGGGATGAGGAGTACGTACACAGCAGTGGCGGGAGACTAACCTTGCGGACTTTACTCGCCCAGGTGCTGCTGTTCAAAGACGACGACTTGAAGGACGCCGTCAAGCGCGCCAAGATGTGGGGGAACAAGTACATTCGACTGATCGTTCCGTTTCGAGTGTCGCGCATCGGCGAGCGCGCACGCCCAACGCAGCACGTGTTCGCGCACGGGTCCGAGTTGACACTCGGGATGGTGTACTACGCGGCCGCAGCTGCTGCGATCGCAGGCGCGTCGTTCTTTCTGAGCCGGCGGAAGTGACGCCGAGCGACTGGCGTACAAGTACACTGGAGCCTCTCCCCTACCTTATTTCAGCACGCGTTGGCCGATCAGCGTCCATGTCGACGCTCCCGACTCGACGACGGAGAGCGAAGAAGTACCCGATTGCTCGTTCCAAGCAGCGACGACCGCTCTTCTAACGTGACTTTTGTACAGATACACAACGACTCGCTTCACACCAGCACCAGCCAACGAAGCACGCACAGCACGATGCGTCGTCGTGTGAAAGGCAAAGAGGGTGGACAAGCACAAGCCACGCACGTCGCGAGCTCCGCTCGGTCAGGAGGACAGCGAACTTTTCGTATTGTTGTCGTAGTGAATGCATGCACTGCACACCTCGTTGGACTCGCGAGTTGGCGTGGAACTGGGGGAGAGGGAGCAAAATTTGGCAGTCGTGGTGCTCAGGCGGCGGCCGTGAAGCGCACGACGGCAGTCGACACGTGCGCAGCGCTGAACGCCGAGAGCACCGCGATCGTCTTCCACGAGAAGAGGTGCGGGTAGTGATACAGCAACACCCAGAGGCCGTAGAGTCCTGTCCCAGTGGCCACGAGCAGCGCGTTCGCGGGGTTCGCGAGTCCCTTCAGGTTCAGCGTCTGGGATGCTTGCGGGTGCGGCGTCGGCACTGAAGACAGCGAAGGCAGCACGAAGAAAGAGAAGAGTGAGAGAAGTGCTCTCGGTGCAGCCAACCAGCCATGAGATGGATGGGTGAGTGCGCAAAGCCACCACTTGTTGGACGCACTCGCTTCAGTGATGACGCAGTGGACCACGCCGTCATCTTCAATGCCGTACTCGCCCATAGCGCGATCGTGGATGAGCAGCATCCCCTGTGATGCAGTCAGTCACTCAGTCAGCATCCAATTGGGACATTCGACTGGCTGAGTCAACGACGGCAGCCACGAACCATGTAAATGAGACGGATCTTCTTGCCGTCCGCGACAGCGTCAGCGAAAAACTGCCCGCACGACCACCAAGAGTAGCAGTGCGTGAGCAACTTGGACGCCGTGTTGACGAACGAAGGAGACATGAAGACACGAACGCACCTCGGCGACAAAGTCGTCCACAATCTGCGTCGCTCGGCACCACGCTGGACGAATTTGTTCGCCTGGAAGAGAGCGTGTTAGAACATCATGACGACGCTGCCAGGTGCCTCAAAGTACCCTCAAACAGATGCAGAAACGCACCGACACGCAGGCGCACGCGCACGCATCCGTCCGGGACAGCGGTCGTTGCTCTGTATAGTCAGTCGCATACGAACACGCCAATGCCGCATTCGGGTTGGTTACAACGGGTTCTCTGGCTTCACATGCACTCAAACATACACATGTCACGCGCCAACTCCGCACTCTGTTGAAATGTCAGCAGTCACAGTCGCTGTAGTGTCCAGTGCTGTGTCCTGTGCTTCGCCCTCAGCGGTCTCGTCCACCTGCACGCGCCCGCCAGGACCATCCCGACGTATTCGTAAGCTTCCAAAGCGGAGGGATGCAGAAACCCACTAGCGACATCTCTAGAACTGCTTTCGCTCGACGTACGCTCTGTGCGACTGGCGCTTTTGGTTCCAAAGGTGCGTTCTCTTCTGCGGGTGCGTATTCGCTTATTGTTCGCTCAACGTCGTCGTTTGGCGCGCTTGTCGACACGGATGCGACGATCCTGTTTCCCCACACACGTACACGTCCACCCCGACACGTCCAGAGCAGAGAAGGAGATGCAGAGTGAGTCTCTCCTGCCCAACAACGTCACGGGCGAATGCACTCGCAATGACGACGCACTCGGCTTGGTCGTCCACGATCGCCCACTCATCCAAGTCCGCCTCTCCATGTGCAGCGGCGTTTGGGTCCATGGTACTCTGTGTTGTGGAGGTAGAAACTGTTGGGCACTCGCGGCGGCTGCTGCTCGGAGTGCTGGTTCTTCAGAGCTTCTTCAGGGCTTGAAGATTGTCGAGTGACAACTTCTTTTCGCCTGTTACTGTTACTGTTACTTTTCAGCTCCCAATCTTTTCTGATACTTGGGGTTACTTCATTATGTTTACATAAAAAGGAAGATTATCATTTCTGAAAAAAACGAAAAATGTTCCCCAGCACATGCTACTCAAGTAGGACCCCGGAAAATGACCCAACAGGTGATGCTCAAAATTGCATCCATAATTTGTAATTTTTTTAGCTGAGAGCCAATTTTGCATCAAATTGGCCGAAATCGTCGAGCTGCGACACAATTTTGCATCAAATTGGTCCTTTTTCGAAGCTGAGAGACGAATTTTGCATCAAATTGGCCTTCCTGGCTGGAGGTGAGATACAAATTTTGCATCAAATTGCCCGATTTTGTACCGGGTTTTGTACGACCGCCGTTTGGAGCTCATGCTTGTCATTCAAATATTTGAATACAAGGAC
>JAASGD010000398.1:0-23743 GCA_023334115.1 Globisporangium megalacanthum
GGTCCGCCACGTAGCCGCCCAGAAGCGCACCAAAGATGCAGCCAATGTTGTACGACATGTTGTACCAGAGCGTGAAGTCCGTCCACTCGTCCGGCAGAGACGTCAATTTGCCCCCACACGTGTCCGCCGTGAATCCGTGCCAGCCGATACAGAAGTCTTCCAGGAACGAGTTCATGATCAGCACGGCACTCGTCACGCCCTGATCGTAGCCGAAGAACAGACCGCCGAGCGACGCGAAGACGCACACGATGATCGCATACGTCTTGGAGCCCTCGGTCGGGAGATCATCGAAGTCGTTGTTGGTGTTCACGATGACACCGCCGCCAGCCATCTTGGGTCGTCGAGCTCGATCACCGAGGCGAGAGGGAAGACGAGAGAGAGGGGTTGCTTGTGAGTCGAAGTGACAATTGGAGAGTGAGGCTTGGAGCGGGTGTGGATCTGCTCGGTGGACTGACTGAGTGTTTGGAGTGAGACCTGACTGGCCGAAGCTGGTCGAGTGTGTAAGCTTGTTTGATCGTTGTTGAACTTGCGCGGGGACCTTAAACTTCTCGGGCTGTGTCGGGCAGCAGAGCACACACCGAGTCGGGGGACGAAACGAGCTGCGCCGCGTAGCGCTGGTGATCCGTACTGAAGCCGAGTCGCCTCCTCGTACTGTACGTTCTCATACAGAATTCATGTAGGCACTGCATGAAGTAGGTGCATACCGGTACAGCAGACTGGCTGAAGACTGAATCAAGTGACCACTTGATTTATTTGCGTTGGGTTGGTCTGCTGTGCTTGACAGCGGCAGCAGCAGCGCTGTCTTGTGTGTGTTTGTAAGCTCGCTTCTGTGCATTCGGGTGCTTCAGACAGCCACGGTAGGCGAGTCACCCGCAAAAGCGTCTCTTTTCTGTTCAAAGTACCAACAGTCTGGCGGAACCGGCTCACGGCCACGCGACTTCAGAACCCAGCAACAAACGTCAAGAATCAAGCAGCAGCCTGCGAGGTGAGGCGGCGAGTCGCGACGAGAGAAGCAAGCAGTAGCAGCGCTCAGAACCGATCGCCCAGTAGTGAAGCAGAGCGCGTGGTGTGGCTTACAGACTGTAAAGCAGATTGAAAAGAAGTTCGGCGGGTGGATGCTCGCTCGCTCGTCACGTCCAGGCGAGAAAGCACAATTGGCGGTGCTAGCGGAACAGGAAACCCCGCACTGCGACACAGCAGGGCGTCGCTGACGTGTCTGCACCGCCACGGCACCACCGTCGTGGTTTCTACCTCCTCCTGCTACAGTTCACACGTACAGTAAATCGCGCAGTCGGCCTCGGCACAGAGCCCGAAGCGAGAGAGAGACCAGGATGACACCCACACTCCGGCATTGGAACAAATTGTTACTTTTACGCTTGACATTGGCATCTTGACCCGTGCTATCGAAATAGGATATCATGCGAAATGGGATATCATTGAAAGTGCGGGGCGAGTTGGCGAGTGTGGCGCGATGGTCTCCGTCCTTGGTACTTTTGACATTCTTTCTGCAATCGGGTCGATGTTGAAGAGAACGCAAGAACATGGGAGGATCTCAGCAGGAGCATTCTGAAAATGAAATGCAAGGCAGCAAAAGTTGGCTTGTCGTGCGGTACTGACGTGTGATGAGATTGGCGTGCTTGGTACGGTACAGTGCCACTGCCTGCGAGTGGGGTCACGAGACAAACAAAGCACACTTTTCTTAAAGTGTGTTTTGTTGGTGGCGGTTTCCAAATGAAGTTCGAATCGTTTCTATTGCGCGCGAGAGTTTCACAAAAAAGTGGTGGGGACATAATGACACTGAGTACATAACGACACTTTTCATAAAATGAGCGTTTGAGACACTGATATTTGAACATTTTGGGACATTTGTATGTGAAACTTTATATGGCGAATTCGATCCACGAATCATGAGCATTTCCAACTGGTGTTCTCAAGCGCGAGCGATCACTCCATCAGACTGAACAACAACTGCATGGCTTTGACCGAGCGACCGCTATCGCACCAGCGCAGACCCGCTATGGCATTTGTTTATCAGCGGCATTGTGCGCAAGCGACATTCGCAACAATCCCAGCTGAATCACTGACTCGCGGAGTACCACAAAGCACAGCACGGGATTTCGCTAAAACGAGCTGGAAAGCTGAAAGCGACAGACGATTTTCTAAAAACGAGCTGGAAATCGCGGTCCCACTTGTTGCAACAAAGTGGAAATTGTGGGAAGCTATCATAGCGTGACACACCAGTCCGTCACAGTGGGTTGTTAGTCCTTCGGTGGTGTATTCGGTGCAGGATTCCTGAACGATGAAGACCAGGCGCCCTCCGTCCATTACTTTCTGCTCCAGTACTGTACTGTTGACGTCTTCCCTGTGCCCTGGTTGGTTCTTAGACTCGCCTTACATGTTCTTGGTTCCTTGCTGCATCCATATGAGTTGGCATTCAACTGCCCTCACCACCGTCTGACGTCAGCCCTCCTCCGCCACTGCGGTTAGTCTGGTGCAGCCAGCGTACGATACTTTCACCCACGATGCTTCATGAAGTCACCGAAAGTAGCTGTTTGCAGTGTCCCTCGACACCCATTCCTTCAAGTGGAGCCATCGCTCGCACCAGAGAATCGCCGCAAACGATCCAGGTGCTGCCGCAGCTCGCTCTTCGCATGCAGTGCGTCCACACGACGCGCCTCAAGCTGAACGCTCGCAACTGTCCTTGTCTTGATCTGGATGTCCTTTCCAAACGTCAGCACTGACGTGTACTCGCTCGCTCTGTTTGAAGCGCTGGACCCGCTGTCTTGTCCTTCAACGCGAGTTGTTGGCTTTCGTGGTCGTGGAGCGCTGTAGAACCGTTGCCCAAACACAACCAGGCTGCGAGGAGTGCGCGTGGCCGTCGTGATCATGGCGCGAAACTCGTTCTGATAGTACTCGCTGTCTTGAACCGTCGAACGCAACAATGCGTCCGGCGTCATCTGACCAGTAAAATAGCTCAGCTCTACCGAATGCTCGCGGACAACCCGCTCCAGCCGATGTCGAGCGCCGCGGCTGCACCCGAGGAGATCCCACGCAGCGTCGTCTTCAAGAAACAGGTCGGCCTGCGCAGATCCGTCGTCGATCACGCAGCGCATGCTCATACTCGCGCGTGTGCGCTCCTCAAAGTCTGGGTCCTTGATCGCCACCTCGTGCCAGTGACAAACGCGTTCAGGCTTGGCATTCGGCAACCTCCGTGGAGCCACTGGAGCGTGCACCCAGCGCAACCGCCGCTTCTCGAGTTGCAACGCACGGTGGCAGCCTCGACACTTGCGCTTCAGCACCACGTAGTTCACGTACACGACGCGGACGACCCAGCGACGCAACGTGCGGTCGATGGTCGATGAGCGGTACAGTTCATTCAGCGTCGACGCAGTCATCGCACCGTACAGAGTCGCGTCGCTCGGCACGTCGACAGGGTCGCAATCCGAACACCGTCGGAGCTCTCGCGCACTCGAAGAGTTCCCCCAGCTCATAAACACCTTGTAGCTCGAGCGAGCGATGAAGCCCTGGAGCTTGGAGAACTCGACGACTGAGCCTGGCTGGAGGACCGCTTGGACTCGAAACCGCGACACATTCACTTGAATCTCGATCGTGTCGAGCGACGCGAGATCGCGCACTTGGCAGCGACACAGCCGCTCCCGTGTCGTGTCATCTAGAGGCTGCGGAACGTGATCAGGGAGCGTCTCTACACGTTCGCGCTTCCTTGTAAAGCCAGACCTTTCGTTGGCATCTTGGTTAGGGAACGACCCCCCGTTCTTCTCGACCCAGCTATACTTCGTGCTCGCAACGACACCAACGAGCGAGTACAACCTCGCGCGATGAATGTCGTCGTCGCCACGAGCTCTCTCGACGCCTCCTCCGTTCCCAGAAGCATCGTCATCACTGCGCTCCTGCTCGTGGGTGGACGGTTTCAAGCGGACGGGGTGGCGCAGCAGATCCTTGACGTGCCGAACGTTCTCTGCCGAGCGCGCAAAGTGAAGCAACAAGCTGAACTGCAGCAGCTGCGACCGCGAGACCTCTGCACGTGTGCGCTGGATTGGAAGAAGGTGTGCCCAGCAACGACGTGCACTCGGCAGCAGCTCACATGCGTGTGTGTGGCGTGGGGAGAGATCAAGCAGACCGACCTGGTTCACTGCGGGCGGAACGCACGAACCGCGAGCCTCTGGACACACGCAGCCGACGGCAGAATCGCTCACACGGAACACGAGCGGCTCGATGCTGCTCCAGTGCTCCACGCGATAGACGTGTTGTGGACTCCCTTGAACGAACCCTCGAGACGCGTTGAAGCCAGCGAGACGCGTCATCCACTCTTGGAAACAGATCGCTGGACCGCACACGTGCTCGTTGCTGCTCGACAGGAACTGCGCAGTCAAGCCGATGCTCAATTCTTCAGTCGTAGTCGCTGCGCTTGTACCTTGTCGGCCCACAGCGCTCCGGAGCGCGTCTTCTTCACGAATCGCGGCTTTGATCCGGTAGCAGCCGTACTTCTCGATCTGCCAGTGCGGCGTCTCCGTGTTCACCAACAACTCCACACGCTCTGCAGCCAACCATCTCCCAGACTCGTCGTCGTGTGCAGTCGGCAGTATGATTCCGTGCACGTGGCGGTACGAGTCCTGCGACAAGAGCGCATCGTCCGCATAGGACGGACATGGCGACGAATCGATGTGTGTCACCAGAACTGTCAGCTCGCGTTGACTAGATGGTGGTGCTGTGTCATTGCTGTCGCCTCCCATCGGGACCCTGACAACGTCGTCAAGCGAGCAGGAGACTCGGAGAATCGTCACGGCACTGCCGCTTTCAAGCGCGTGCTGCAGACTCCCACTGCTTCGGCTCGCGTGGTGCACTTCGACTCGGAGCTCAAACCGCAAGACGACGCACAGATGCGTCGACCATTCGTAGTCTCTCGACAGCGTGTCGGGCGATCCGCGGACAATCGACAGCGCGACCGACTCGGTCTGGTCGCAGATCTCCAGGTCGCCGCTGCCCACGCTCCCGCTGATGCAGCCGACAAGCAAGCACCACTCCAGTTCGTCTGCCGAGATCTGGAGCCTCCAACAACTGTCGCCTCTGTGAGCAAGTGGATCATCTGCGACGTGTGCAACAAGCTGCCGCTCGCTCCACTCTTTGAGCTGCCGGAGACTCGTCATATGGCCATGTGGTCTCGTGCGCTCGAACGCAGGAGCTCGAACACTCGGACAACAGTCGATGCCGTCAGTGTGCGCACGCAGGAATCGGTTTCCAAGTGTGGCGCTGTGACTAGGCGCGTCCGACACGACGTCGACGTTGAGCGTCTCGACGAGCACTCGCAGGGCTTCGCGCCGCCGAACGTGTGGAAACGCTGCTGCCTTCGTCTGGCCTGGTACACGCGGTCCGAATGCAAACTTCGTCACTACGGCTTCGAACGTCTCGAGCAGCCAGAGCGAGATCGGGAGTGGTTGTGTGTGGCGATCTCCAAAGCCCGACAGGATCTTGCTTCGACGCTGCTTTGCAGTATGGTCGAGGAGTCGTCCCGACGCATTCACGCTCTGTTCGAGCGCAAACCCTCCGTGCTCAACGACGGATAAGTGGCTTCGTGCACACAATCCGAGGACGATCCTGGGCTCAAGTGGTGTCGGCCAGCGTAGTACGTGCGCGTGGACGATGCGAACTGCCGCTCCCGGTCGAATCCGCTTCAGAGAAGCACTGGGGAAGTGGAACACGCACACCAAGAACCCAGGGCTCCCGAGCACCTCGAGGCAGCCGTCCCACAGCACGCGCGCGACGACGCCTTCGCAATCCCCCAACACGCCACTCGCGGGTCGATGCACTGGCCCGCATGACTCCACATCCTCACGCTGTTCAGGAAGCTCAAAGACTTGATCGTCTTTACGGAGCTCCGTCTCTATCACTTCAGTGTCTCCTCTCCACACGAACACTCGCGTTCCAAGTTGAGGCTGCGCAGAGCCAGCGCTTGCGGTCGTATCCCTTTCGCCCAGCGCTGTCGTCTGGAGCAGGAAGACGTCGCACTCGCGCGAGAACACTTTCGTGAGGTCGGTGATGAGCACGTGCTGCCCTGGCCACAAGAACTGGTGCCAGCGGACATTCGTAGCGCCAACAAACATGACGTTCACGACCGACTGCGTCTGCTGACCTCGAGCCCGCACGTCTTCGACTTCGACAAAGAAGTGCGCACTACTACTACTGCGGTCGTGCGGGTTCGCGGACACGGGGCTGACACAGACCACCCGTCCAAACGTGACATGTACGCGCGGCTTGCCAGGCTTCCTTGTCCTCCCAGTCTTCTTGATCAGCTGTTGCTGTAGTGTAGTGTCGTCTGGACGTTGTTCTCTTTCTCGCGTGTCCTCGTTCTCTTGCAGCATCGCACTCGCAGTACGCCACGAGAGCGCACCAGAGTACAGAGGCGGGTCCTGTGCCGCAAACTGAGCGTCTAGTAGCTGACGCACGTCTGCTCGGCTCGGACGCTCGTTCGGACGCGTCTCATCACTCTCGAGCACCACGAGTGGCTCGTGGATCTCCATGAAGACTTCCGTGTCGTCTCTATAGTCTACGAGCGTCCAGTTCTTAACGAGAACCAATTGGTCCACACTAGCGAACTCTGGTGCGAGCACGTGCGCGCAGCATCCAGAGCTCGCACCATCGGCCAGCAGCAGTTCGCTATCGCCACGCAGGCGGAGAAAACCAGTGACCCAGACGCTTCCGCTGCCTGAACACGACGAAGGCGAGCGGTGCGGCTTCTTTGGCCGCTTTGAGCTCTCAGGACGCGGTGGAGGCGGCGGGTGCTTGGAGGACACTACGCCCCACGCGGCCAAGCGCTCGGCTGCGCGGCAGTCGATGGATGCGGCGGCCGCGGTCTCCAACAGCCGCCCGATGGCAACGACGTGCACGCTCGCAGAGGGCGAGCGCTCGATCTCGAGCCTGAGCGCATGGCGAGCTGCTGTGAGACAGGGCGCCCACACACATACACGCACTCACTCACACCCGCATTACGCACTGGAGTTGCTGCTTGATGCGCTCACGCTGCATGCGACTACAGTATCGCCATACAAAAGCCAAGTGCAGACTGGTCAGGTATTTTTGCAATTGTGACCTGTTCTGCAAAAACCGGTTGGGTTGGCTGGCTGGGGAATCAGCGCGAAGTAAAGACACTCAGCGTGCGCTGATGTCACCAGTGCTGGGATCACAGAGTGGCCAACAATGAACGTTAGTCTTTCTTGTACTGAAGTACTAAGCCCTCTCGCAGCAGCGCTGTTCGCCTTTGTCGATCAGTGTGATCAATGATGACTGTGAACCATGAACGATGAGTTCGTTTTATAATTGGCGTGCAGTTTCGCAGTTTCGCTCGACTGAACTGAGCAGCGACTTTGCGTCTGCTGAAGCAGCAAGGAGGTTTGTTCCAACCACCGGGGCCACGACGACAAGCACCGCCACCTCGAGCCTTTTGGACTCGTTTGCGTCGCTTTCTTCTCCGATCACGTGTCGGATCTGAGGGAGCGTCGAGAGACCAGAGCTTCGCAGACCTGAGAGTATGCGCGATGGAGCCTGGGCAAGCAACCCCCGACCCGGAACTTGTGGCGGTGCCGGATGCGCCTCCACTGCCCGTGGACACTGCTCCAACGAGCGATGCACGGACCGAAAGCCGCGTCGCTAGTCGCACAGCCAACGAACCGCCTCGACTTTCGACCATCCGGTCAATCATGTCGCGAGCGCTCGTGTCCTCGGCGAGGTTTACGCTCATGGACGCCGCACGCGACCCGGATCGATTCTGCGAGAGTCTCCCGGCGAACGGAGCACTACCGCCACCGCGACAAGGTCCAATTAGCGCCGCGAAACGGAGTTTCTCGAAAGGGACTTCACGCGGCGACGTGCTGCGCAAAGAGACGTCGCAGCTGACTCACATTAGCGAGGGCGTGCGTAGACGCATGTCGAGCGTCCTCAAGTACGCTGGGATCGACATTGACACGGACACGGACAAGCTCAAGCAGTTGTGGCTCACGTTCGACTCGGACGGCGACGGCACGATCGACTACCAGGAGTTCTGCAAGTACACGTGCGACCTGCTCGACGTCCACAGCGCGGACAACGGCGAGTCCGCAACACTGACAGTGATCGAGAAGCGGCTGATCCAGCTCGTGACGCTCGAGTCAAAGAGGTTCGCTAACTGTGGGTAGAGCGAACGTCACACACTGACTAGGAGTGCTCACGACCGCTGTTCGCTGCTTGCTGGGTAGAGTTGCGAGCTTGGAGAAAGCGGTCGAGAAGATCTTCCGCAAGCTCGACCACAACCGAAGCGGCCAGCTGTCGCTGATCGAGTTCATGGACGGCATCCGCGAACTCGGGCTCTTGACGTACAATTTTGAAGTGCACGGCCGCAAGCGCCGGTTCGCCAACAGTTCGCTCTTCCTCCTCGACACGAAGAACCGCTTCCGGTACCTCCTCGTGTGGATAGTCGAGTGGAAGTGGTTCGACCGCTTCATCCTGCTCTGCATCGTGCTCAACTCGGGCATCCTGGCGTTCCGAGACTACGAAGACCCTGGGTCGCTCCCAGACGCAGACGGACTGTACGATCCGAACTTGCGGAATCAGATCGTCGAGCGGTCCGAGCAAGTCTTCTCGTGGATCTTCTTTGCCGAGTGCGCTATGAAGGTCATGGCGATGGGCTTTGTGCTCGGCCGTGGTGCGTACCTGCGGAGCTACTGGAACCAGCTCGACTTCTTCGTCGTCGTCGTGGGCTTCATCGGCGACCTCCCGGGTGTCCCGAAAGTCACAGCGCTCCGCACTGCACGCGTACTACGCCCACTGCGTACGCTGAGCAACTTGAGGGGCATGCGAATACTCATCTACGCGCTCTTCTCCGCGATCCCAGCGCTCTTCAACGTTATGGTGATCATCGGCTTTGTGTTTACCGTGTTTGGGATCCTCGGGGTCCTCTTCTGGAACGGGTCGCTGCACTACCGGTGTCGTGCAACACCAGCGCCAGTGAACGGCACGTGGGCTCTCGCAGGCGAAGGCCGATTGTGTGGCGGCGAGTACACTTGCGGGCCAGAAGAGTACTGTGGGTCCGTGTACAACTTGCCGCCGAACGCGACGATCGACTTTGGTTTACTGCCCGCCAGCGAGTTCTGGGACTACAAGCTCTCCGGCTTTGACAACATTGGCTACGCGCTCCTGACGCTCTTCCAGTGTATAACACTCGAAGGGTGGACAGCCGTGATGTACAACGTACGTGCGCACTCTCGTGGGAAGCTGGGGTTTGTATGCAAACGGTTCGGTCAGTCGCTCACTCGCGTGTTACTCACTCCCTTCACAGTTTCAAGATGCGCACAGCTGGAGGTTCGCCACGCTCTACTTCGTCACGTTCACGATCATCGGCGCATTCTTCCTCCTCCAGTTCGTCTTTGCAGTCATCTGGGAGCGCTTCACAGCGGTGAACGACGGGACGGAGGAGAACTGGGACTTGATTCTGAGAGAGAGAGTTGCAAGCGTCAAGACGCAGCAGCAGCCAAGTGCAGCATCGTCGGTCTTTGGACACTCGGAACACAGTCAGAGGACATTGGGCGTCGCTGGCAGCTTCCAAAACGGGCTCCACACGGCGATTCAGATCATAAAGACGAACGGGCTGAAGGAGCGACTGCGGCACCGCTGCCACACGCTCGCGAATGTGAGGAGGCACTCGTTTATGAGCTTGCGACGGAGTCCGCTCTCCGTGTCGTAAGAGTAGAACTGACTGACTGTGTGCGTGCAACAGGATCCGTTCTTTGGCGCCTTCATCGTCGTGTGCATTCTCCTGAACACCGTCTGCCTCGCGATGGACGAGTACCCTGTGGATGAGGAGCGAACCGCGGCGACCGAGATCATCAACACCGTCCTAACAATCATCTTCATTGCGGAGATGGGGCTCAAACTCGCTGGTCTCGGCGCAAAGGAGTACTGCGCCGACAACTACAACCTCTTTGACGGCGTCATCGTTGTCGTCAGCCTGATCGAGATGGTCGTGAACGCTGCGAACCCGGACTCGAAGAACAACTCGGGGCTCTCGGCTCTTCGCAGCTTCCGGTTCTTTCGGATCATGAAGCTGGCGCGATCCTGGCGGTCTTTGCGGGAGCTGCTCGTGACAGTGCGTGTGCTCCGCTACTCTGTTGCCTGCTGCATTGAACACTCCGTGCTAACGCGTACTCGCTCGCTTCTGCGACCTTAGATCGGCAACAGCATCCTCGACGTCGCGAACTTTGGGCTGCTACTGCTCCTTCTGATGTACGTCTTTGCTCTTATCGGGATGCAGTTCTTCGCGACCAAGTTCCGGTTCGACGCCGACGGGAACCCGGTCGAGTGGCTCCCACACGTGTACAACTACACGGCGCCTCCACACGCGCCGTGGACACCAGAACGGCCGTACACTATCAGCCGGTCGAACTTTGATGACACGCTGTCTGCGTTCACGACTGTGTTCCAGTGCCTCACGGAAGAGAGCTGGAACTTTGTCATGTACGACGGCATTCGGTCGGCGGGCTGGAGTGCGCTCGGCTACTTCTTGGCGGTGATGGTGATCGGCAACATCATCATCTTGAACTTGTTTCTAGCGATTCTACTCGGGAACTTCAGTCTCGATGAGCAGCAGACGGAAGTGGAAGTGGCGATGCTAAAGGGCCAGCAGAAGATCATCGACAGTATTGCACGGAGCTCGATACGAAAGCTCAGCGCAGTCATTCCGTTCGGACCGAACTCGAGCGAGCGCAGAAAGAGTGCATCGGCTTTGCCTGGCGATCATCCGCCGTTGATTCACCAAGACACCCCAACAAAGCGTGGCCACCGCATTCGTCGGCGCTCGAACCAAATGAACAGTCTCAACAGTTCCCGGAACCTGCTCGATCTCGATGACGCCGTCGGCGAATCCCTTCCGCTACAGCCGCTTTCACCAGCTCTTCGCGTTGGGACTTCAGTTCCAGACTCCTTTCAATCGCGACCACCGTCGTTCCGCCGACTCCCATCGATGCCGAAAGTGTTGGAGGCGCAGAGTCACGACGGAGCAGAACGAAACGGCAGTGCAGTGCCAGGCATCCCACGCCAGCAGTCGAGGGGCGTGAGACTGTCTCGGGCTCGCTCACAGCCTCGATTAGACGTGCGTCTTGGCCCGCAAGCAACGCCTCCGAGCCTCCCGCTGCCGAGCGAAAGTTTCCCACCTCCGCTCAAGAGTATGTCGTCCAAGTCCAAGCTATCGCAAGCAAGTGACGCGAAGGAGACTGACGTGGCGTCAGCAAAGTCGCGGCCGCCGTCCACGCTCCCCAGCTACTCGTCGAGATCAACCATCACGCAGACAACTGGCGACCGGAAAGAGAGTGAGAGAGCGACCGTCTTTGGCCCGCCAACGCCGCAGCTGAGCGCTTCGTCGCTTGGAGCTCTGTCGGCACCACAGCCAGTGTCACCACGAGCTGCTCGACGGCCAGGCTCTCAAGCGCTCACATACAATGCGCTCTCGTCGAGTAAATTCTCTCGCGCTGTCTCGGACAAGAGCGTCTCCAGTCGCAATGGCGACGTGAGCGTCCACGACTTGGACCGCTCGCTCTTTGTGTTCAAGCGATCCGGGACAGTGCGTCGGCTTTGTCGAGCGGTCAGCCGCCACGCGTACTTTGAGCTCTTGATCTTGGCCACGATCTTCGTTGGCAGCATCCTCCTCGCGATCGACAACCCACTGAATGACCCGAGTTCCACCCAGTCGGTCGCTCTCGGCATGATGGACAACGTCTTCACGGCCATCTTCTTTGTTGAGATGGCGCTCAAAGTGGTCGACAAGGGCTTCGTCTTCAACGGCCCACGGTCGTACCTGCGGGATCCGTGGAACGCACTCGACTTCACGATCCTCTCGTTCTCTGGCGCCACGCTCATCTCTTCTAGCAAGACATTGCGGTCGCTGCGATCGTTCCGGACACTGCGAGCTTTGGTGCGTGGAGCACTTGGCTTGGGAAGTTGAAGCGCAGATGATTCGCTGACTTGTAGCTACTGTTTGCTGTGTGCAGAGACCGCTGCGGTTCATCAGCCGAGTGCCTGGAATGAAGCGCGTCGTGAACGCGATGTTGTCGAGCATCCCGAGTATCATGAACGTCTTTCTGGTCTGCAGCCTCATCCTGCTTATCTTTGGCATCCTCGGCGTGAACTTCTTCAAGGGTCGGCTGTACTACTGCGACATGAGCTCCTTCTCACCCGAGCAGCTGGATCGGTTAGAGACGACGTTCGGGTTCTCGAGACTCTCGTTCAAGCAGCTCTTCTCGAGAGCGCAGTGTGAAGACGAAGGCGGGACGTGGATGCTCCGGAGACGCAACTACAACAACGTGGTCAAGTCCGCCATGACATTGTTCGAGCTCGCGACCACGGAAGGCTGGGTCGACATCATGTACGAAGGCGTCGACGCGACCGACATTGGGTACCACCCAGTGGAGAACTACAACCGCTCTTACGTCCTCTTCTTCATCGGTACGGTCTAATGCTGCGGTCCATCCCAGTGCTGTCGTTCTTGTGGACGCTGTCGAGAGCTCACCTCTGTGTCTGGCAATTGCATGAATGGGTGGGCTTGACTGCTGTGCTTGGTCAACGATGTCCTCTCATACAGCGTTCATCATCATCGGGAGCTTCTTCACGCTCAACCTCTTTGTCGGAGCTGTGATCGACAACTTCAACCGGATGCGAGACACGCTTGTGTCCACTGCTGAGAACGAGACGCAGCGAGAGTGGACGCAGATCCAGGACATGATCCGAAGGTGCGGTTGTGTGTGGTCATTCTTATCAGTACATTCTGTCGCGTACGCACCACTTGACCACGTGTCCGTGTATGGCTTCCCAATGACAGCACCAAGCTCCGGTTCACAGTGATCGAACCGCACCATCCGGTCCGGAAACTCTGCTATAAGATCCAGCAACACCGCACGTTTGAAGGCGTTGTGGCGATCTGCGTGCTCGGGAACACCATCATGCTGGCGATCACGCACTTGGGCGAGTCTGAGACTGTCGCGGCCGTGCTCTGGTTCGCGAACCTGCTCTTCTACGTCGTCTTTCTGCTCGAAGCCATCGTGAAGCTCCTGTCGATGGGCAAGAAGTACTTTGCCGACCGCTGGAACATCTTTGACTTCCTCGTCGTCGCGGGCAGCACCGCGTCGACGATCCTTCCGTTCTTTGTCAAAGGCAAGATCTCGCCCGTTGCGAACACGGTCCGAGCCCTTCGCATGGGGCTCGCAGTGCGCCTCATGAAGCGCGCGAAGAGCATGCAGGACATTGTGAGCACGATCCTCGAGAACATGCCGGCGCTCGTGAACGTCTCGACGCTCATGTTCCTCGTCATGTTCGTCTACGCTGTGATCGGAGTCCAGATCTACGCTGGCGTTCGGCTCGGTGCGAATCTGAATGTGCACGCAAACTTCCAGGACATTGCGACTGCGATGCTCACGCTCTTCCGGTTCACGACGGGCGAGGCTTGGAACGACGTCATGTACGACTTGATGGTCCAGTCCGTGTCGGGTGCAAAGCCGTTCCCGTACGGCGAGTCGTGTGTCGACGACTACACGTACGAGACCCTTGTGCACGCCCGCTTGTACGCAGGAGATGAGCGACTCACGATCGGCTGCACGCCGGGCGTCCAGATCACGTACATCTACTTTGTCTCGTACATGGTCGTGACGACGTACGTGCTGCTGAACCTCTTCGTTGCGGTCATTCTCGAGGGCTTTGAAGAAGCGACTGAGCGACACACGAGCACGATCAAGAAAGAGGACTTGACACAGGTCGCACAGGTGTGGCAGGGCTTTGACTTGTCGGCGTCCGGGTACATGACCGACCTCGCGTTCTTGCGCTTCTTGCGGTACGTGCCACCGCCCCTCGGGCTCCCAAAGCACGCGAGCCGCAAAGACGTCGAGAACTGGGCGATGGGCTTGGACCTGTTTGTCGAGAACGGCAAGGTCAGCTTCTACGCGTTCCTCCTCGCAGCGGCGCAAGCGATCATGATCGGCGTCGCGGACGAGCGGAACGAGCCGATCCAGCGTGCGAAAGTCATCACTGCGCTCTTTGCGCGATCGCAAAAGGTCATGTGGCGCAACCGCGTGCGGCGCTTGAGCATCGCCCACACGTCGAGCTTGGCGGCGGTCATCTCCGTGAAGCGGATCCAGGCGGTGGCACGCAAAGGATTGGCGCGAAAGCGGTTTCTCGAGCTTAAGCGCCGAGCGAATGAGCGAAGCGGCCAGAGCGTGTCAGGGGCGGTGCCGTCCGGCGTTGTCGCGAGTTTGACGACCAAGATCGTGCACTCGATGAAGGTGGCGCCGGCGCCAGAGCACGGACCACGACTGGTCGAGATATTGCGTGGGGACGGTGCCAGTGACGAAAAGACAGACGGAGCGCAGGAGGAAGAGGAAGACGCGGTCAACGACGTCGTCAGAGAGCTGCTGGCAGAACCAGTCGATCCGAAAGCGGACAAGACTGGGCTTTCAGACCCGAGTCGAGCGTTTGAGAGCGAGTGAAGCGCGATTTCCAGTGATAAAGTAGGCGGGACGATTAGGAGCTATAGTATGAAAGCGTCATCAGAGTGTATTTGCTGAGTGTCTACAGGTGCTGATGCCGATGGTGCTCAAAGGAGAATGAATGGATGGATGGTCCGCATGAGCTCGTAATTGGCGGCGGATTTTCAGTCGCGGTGCGGTGGCGGGAAGCTGGCGGTCAGTGGTGGCGGCGGCTCTTGTGAGAAGCGCTTGTAGTAGACGACGGCCGTGAAGATGCCTTGTGTCGTCAAGAGCAGCTGCCAGCGGCGCTTCAGCAAGAAGCGTCCGAACGGGGTCATGTCCACGCAGTTGGGGGTTGACTCGGATAGTGGCGAATTCCCTGACTTTCGTCACATCCAAAATAGTGACATAGTGACATAATTTGTTGAACTCTTCTTGCACTAATGTTTTTTCAGTTATCCCGTCAGTGCCGCCTGGAGTGATCTCACTCGTGTCATCCACCAGCTCTTGCTCCCAGCCTTCTGTTCATCGCCGCCAGAATGGGCGACTCGGACCTCTGGCGCGCCGACGGCAGCTTCGGCGGCATCCAGAGCAGCGGCAGTGGCGGCAAAGGAAAGGGAAAAGGCGGCGGCCGCGGCCCGCAGTTCACGCGCGTGATCCCAAAGTTCCTCCAGCAGTACCACCAAGAGAACCCGCCCGAGATCCAAGCCAAGTTCGCGCCGCCGACGATGCCAGGCGACGCAGGCGAAGAAGAAGAGCTGGACGACGTGCAGAAGGCGGCGATTGCTGAGTTTCTCGAAAAGGACCGCGCCAAGACGGACGCTGGGACAGAAGTTCCAGCTACCAGCAGCAACGACACCGACACGAAGCCAAAGAAGGCGTCGGCGCAGACGGTCGCAGGCGTCGGTGCCGCAAAGAGCACGCAGAGCAAGAAAGGGGGCGAGCAGCTCAAGACGACGACAAAGACGAAGCGCAAACGCCCCGAGGCCGCGACGCTCAGCAACAAGAAATTGCTCTCGTTCTCAATGGACGACGACGAGTGATGACGTGTACAACCTCCGTCTTATACTGTGCAGCAGCACTGCCAGGGCTGTCAAGACTCGCGGACCCCTACACACAGGTTCCGTATCCCGTCGTGATACTGGATCCGCAGCAGGCACTCTAGGACGACCCGGAGTCTCAGTCATCACGCGGAGCTCCGAGAAGCAGTTCGGACTGACCCTCTCTCCGCCTTTCAAGCACCCAAGAGTGGTCGGAACAGCCGCTCGCAAGCCACTGAGGCACTCGATCTTTGCCTTGACACTACAGTATGTAGTCTCTCTTCCAGCCAACGCAGGTCGTAACGGTCTCGTCAACCTCGTGACCTGAACTATACTATACCCTGGTAGGCGTCGGTCACTCTCTCAGTTCCACCGAGCGCGCTTCGCGTGGAGAAGCGCCAAGTGGCTTGCTCCCTGGTGGTTGGACGAGCCCATGACGCTATAGAACTCAAGCTCTGGGAACGCGTCGTCGTGCTCGAGCAGAATGAGCACGTTCGTGGCGTTGAACGCTGCAAAGTAGAGCAATACGAGAGCGAGCGCCAGTGGGAACGCGAGCCGGATGCTGATGACGTCAGCGCACCAGCCACCGAACAGGACGTGGAAGACGACGCTGGTGCTGCACGAGAGCTGGTACGCGCGCAGCTGCCACGGCGTAAAGTCGAACGGTCCGAGCCACGTCACGGCTGTCGAATACGACACGGAGAAGAGCGCCACGAGCTGGCGAAGCCACCAGATCGAGATCCACAGCCGGTTAGACAGACACCTACTGGCTCGAACGCCACCAATGTGAGACACAGACAAGACGCACCACTTCGCCCCATAGCATTCCGCTTGCGAGCAACGACTCGAACGTTGGGTCCACTGCACAGCGGCGCCAGAACTTGTCGAGAATGGTGCCGTCCCACACGTCCGCGAGTCGGAACGACGGCACAACGGCGTCTCGCACGAGGTGGACATGGCCGAGTTGAAGCACCAGTGGCTCCTGGTGGCAGCCACAGCAGAAGGCGAGTGGTGACTGTGAGACCCACTGAGTTCAACGGACAGCCGGCACATCTGATGTGTGTGATCACAGCGAGGTTCGCACCTGCAAGTGGGGGTTGCTGAACTGGAGCGCGACAGTGTATCGTCCGGGCAAGAGTGGCGACACGACTGTCTCGAGCTGGCCAAAGTCCACGTAGACCCAGAGCCACTTGGGGTCTCGCTGCATTGGGAGCACCACTGCATCGTCTGTTGACGCGTGGTGGCGCACTATGACGCTTCCGACGCTGGCGCTTTTCACACTTGCGGGTACATGCTGACGCAGGCGGATGGTCGCGAGCAAGCCGTGCGTCGGGAGTGTGCGGTTCGTGTGCCACAGTGGGACTTGCGGCCAGCCGCCATCTCTTGAGAACACGACGCGTCTCTGGTTGAGCTTCACTTCCTTAATCAGCGCTCGGTGCGACAGTGGCTACTCACGCCGGAGTGGGCACAAGCACTGAGGCTCAGCTTCCAACCGCAACCTTCGTTCCAGCTGAAGAAACCACAAGGGGTGCTACGTACACCCAAGCGATCGGCTGTAGGACTGACATTCCTGTAGTCGCTAGTGCGAGGCTGAACGATCTCAGCCGCCGCTGTTGCATCCAGTGCTACCTCTCGCGTGGTGTGAGAACCACTCGTACCCGACAACGACGTTGTCGCAGCGATTTTCATGTTCAGCGAGGTCGAGAGCGCGAGCCACAGCACGAGCGTCACCCCAGCGTCGTGAGACCACTTCCTGTTAGACATCACTCTGCGATAGCACCAGTGTCTCCACTCTGAGCTCTCCCACACTCTGTGACATGGGAGGTGAGTCCTCCAGTGCCGAAATAGCCCATTGAACGTGGCTTGGTACGTTGAGACTTCCGTGTCGAGCCCCCCTCTTACTCTCTCACTCTTCTTCTACTGCTTGTCAGCTTTCTCCATTCTGTCGGCCATCGTCCGCGGCAGCACTGGCAACTGGGCCGCACCGCCCCACGACGGCGCACTCCCGTACAGGTACACGGAGCCGTTCACGAGGAACGCGCCAAAGAGGAACTGGGACGTCGGGAGCTTGTCAAAGAGGAAGATCGAGAGAATGACCGAGAGCACGATCGCAATCGACGTCGCGAACGCCTTGAGAATGTTGTCGGCGTACTTGACGACGACCGCTGTCAATAGACCGCCGAAGGCGCTCACGCCGATCGCCGCCCACACGACGGGGCGGTAGCCGTAGAAGAAGCCGTACGCCACCAGATGGTCCATGTCGTTGTACACGAGGCCGCCGCCCGCGAGCACGATGCTCACGAGACAGAGCTGGACGTTGCGCTCCCAGAGCGAGCCTTTGGCGCTCGAGCCCTTGAGGATCTTCTCAAAGTACACGCCTGCAAAGCCGGAGCACATGCACGCAGCGAGCACTGCGACGAGGCCGAGTGTCGTGCTCTGCTCGTTCTCCGTCGTCTTCTTCCCAGCCGCACTTGTGGCTGCGCCCGAGTCGTCGAGCTGGACGAGAGCGACGCCGACCATGAGGATCGCGATCGCGCCCCACTGCAGCGGCAGGATGGCTTTCTTGAGCAGCACGACCGAGAAGACCGCGGTCGTGAGGATCTTGAGCTGGTACAGCACTTGGAATGACGCCGCGTCGAGGTTCGACACGGCCACGTACTGCAGGTTGTTCTGGATCACGTACAGGAGCGCTGGCACGCTCACGCGCAGCATCTCGCGCTGGTCAAAGATGATGTCAAGCGAACGCGCGTGAGCGTGTACGCGTATACCAGGTATTGTCGGTGTGATGTCTTGCGACTAGCGAGAGAGAGAGAGCGAGAGAGAAGACACAGGCAACCCATCAGTCTATGCATGTAATACTACTGTAGTACAAGCCGCACTCGACTCAGAGTGCACTGTACGACGCAATACGCACCATGGCGAGGATTGCGACGCACGTGACGAGCTTGAAGACCTCGCCGACGAAGACGGCGGTGGACGTGTTAAACTTTGGGTGGTCGCCCACGCGCGAGAGGCGCATGAGGATCGCCAGCAGACTGTTCTGCAGGCAGAGCACCGCGAGGCTCACGTACTTGAGCGACGTGGGCGTCGCGGCGACCGCCATTGTTGGCGGATGGATGAGCTGAGGTGGGCGGAGCAAACGAAGTGATGAGGACGACTGAGTAGCGAAATTTTCGGACTTTTGACGGAACTGTGCTCGTTTAGATACGATCGTACTTTGCAGAGAATGTGCAAATAATTTGGCGGGAATTTTATGTACCTGAATTGTATCACTATCAAAAATCATCCATCGAAATCGACTTGAAGGAAGTATTGAGTGACTGCTTGGCTCACCAGCATCGCGTGTCCGCACCTGCGCGTGCTCCATCACGACTACTGTATCCGCCCGCCGTGCCTGTTGAGCTCTCTTCTCGTGATGGACATCCGCTCGTTCTTCCAAAAGCCGAGCGCCTCCACAAAGAAGCCCAAGGCAGCGGCTCGCGACGGTACGCATCCCACCTGTCCATTGCTCCTTCGTTGGTGTTAGCATTGGCGTGTGTGGCGTGACGTGCAGACGCCCATCCGTCCCTCACCCGCACTGTTTGCTTCTGTGTGGATCACGAAATGCTCCAATATGAATACGACGCAGCCGAGTCACCTGCACGGGCGAAGAAATCGGCGGTGCTGAAGGCGGAGACGCCGACGCGTGCAACGCCGAGTCGCCGTGCGAAACAGAACGTCGTGGTGCTGGACGATAGCGACAGCGACGACGACTTTGAAGAAGCCAACGGACGCACGAAAGCGGCTGCTCGTAGCAGCCCGAAACCCGCTGAGCGCAAGCGCCTGCGACGCGCTGCAGCTGACGACGACGAGGACAATGACGAGGACGAGTTTGTGGCTCCCAGCAAACCCCAACCCACGAGCGCTCCCGCTGTCGTGAAGAGCGAGGCGCGGGCAGTAAAGAAGCCGACGATTCCAGCTGCCAAAGTGGAGACGAACGTCCAGGCGACCAAAGACGACGACGAAGACGCGGCTCCGATTGGCGCAACGAGTGCAGGAAAGGCGCCGCCGCCGTGCGCCGGGTGCTTGGACGGCAAGTCGTTTGCGTTCTCAGGCGACTTGCCGAGCCTGTCGCGCGAAGACGCGATTCACCTCATCAAGTGCTGCGGCGGGTCCGTGGCGACCAGCGTGTCGAAAGCGACCAAGTACTTGGTGGTCGGCGCTTCGCTGCCGGACGGCGGCGACGTCGCCTCGAGCGTCAAGTACAAGGACGCGGTCGCGAAGAACGTGCGCATCCTGCAGCAGAACCAGTTCTTTAACCTCATCACGGAAGCAGCGGCGCGGAAGCAGCGCGAGGTGCTGGAGACGGAGAAGCGCTCGCACAAGCTCCAAGCGGTCGGCGGGACGACGCAACCGGCGGCTGGGAGCGACGACAACATGCTCTGGACTGACAAGTACCGCCCGAAGCGGCTCGAAGACATGATTGGGAACGTGGAGCTCGGGAAGCGCATCAAGCAGTGGCTCGCGGACTGGGACGCAATGCACGTGAAAGGCACAAAGAAGGTCCCGTTCACGAGCAAGCTCGCGGAGAATCGGGGCGCCAAGACGATCCTGCTGTCAGGACCGCCTGGGATAGGCAAGACGACGCTCGCGACGCTCATGGCGCGCGAGTGCGGCTTTGAGTGCACGGAGCTGAACGCGAGCGACACGCGGAGCAAGAAGATGCTCCAGACTGGACTGAAAGACGTGCTCGGCTCGCGGGCGCTCCAGTTTGGCCGTCCTGGCATGAAAGACGGGGCTATGCACTTGGCGAAGCGCGTGATCGTGATGGACGAAGTGGACGGCATGTCGGGCGGTGACCGAGGCGGCACTGCGGAGCTCATTCTGCTCATCAAGAAGTCCAAGACGCCAGTCATTTGTATCTGTAACGACCGACAGAGTCCGAAAGTGCGGTCGCTCGCGAACCACTCGTACGACCTGCGCATGCGCCGGCCAACGAAGCAGCAGATTAGCAAACGGCTGCTGGAGATTGGCGCGCTCGAAGGCCTCGAAGTCGAGAAGAACGCGCTCGAAGAAGCCGCCGAGCGGTGCGGGAACGACATTCGCCAGCTCATCACGCAGATGCAAAAGTGGAAGCTCACAGCGTCGAAAGTCACGTACGCGGACCTCGTGCACCCGTCGTCGCAGCACAACAAAGACGAGAGCTTGCGCTTGAACCCGTTCAGTGCGACGCAGCAGATCTTCCAGCGCGACGCGAGCTTTGACGCACGCAACGAAGCGTACTTTGTCGACTACGACTTCATGCCGCTCATGGTGCAGGAGAACTACATCCAGAGCATCATGAACAACCGGAACTCGTCGGACGAGAAACTCGAAGCCGCCATGCACGCGTCTGCGTTCATTTCCGAGAGCGACCTCGTGGCGGCCCGTGTGCGCTCGGAGCAGCGCTGGGACTTGCTCACGAAGCAGGCGGCGCTCAACGTTGGCGCGTGCGTGTACGCGGCCGGGTCGATTGGCCACCCCGAGTTCTCCAAGTCCGTTTCGTTTCGTTTCAGTGAAAGGCGTTGAGTTCGCTGCGACGGTGCTGGTCTTGCGGTCGTGTCGGCAGCTCATCACCTTTGCTGCCGTGTGTGTGTGGGTCTCTTCTGGCTGCAGGTGGCTGGGCAAGAACTCGTCTGCTGGCAAGTCGAAGCGGCTGCTGAGCGAGCTCTCAGTGCGGATGCGTGCGCACGCGTCGGGGTCCCGGGAGGTCATTCGGATGGACTACGTGCCGTACATGAAGGAGATTTTGCTGCAGAAGCTGCTGTCTGGCGATGAGGTGCGTGCGTTCTGTCGTGTACGGGCGAACCGGACGCCACGGACTTGATATGAAGGTCAGAAGGACTGACGACCCACACCCACTGGTGGTCTGTTCGCGTCTATCTGTGTATTGGTCGTGCCGTCCAGCAAATCGAGCAAGTGATTGAGCTGCTGGACGCGTGCGAGATTAGCCGGGAAGACTTGACCGAGTCCATGGAGAGCTTCAAGTTCCCAGGCGTGAAGCGCCACTCGTACTCGGAGATGCACGCGAAGGCGAAGACTGCGTTCACTCGCCAGTGCGTTCTTTGTCTGTTGGGATGTGTTCGTTGGTTCGATGGGACGGACGATCACGTGCAGGGCGACAGAGAAGCAGGAGCTGGGGGACTGAACCGATCGATCTCCTCCTGTGTCTTTGCTGTGTTCGGTTCGCTACCAGGTACAACAAAGCGGTGCACAAGGCCCAGGGTGTCGTCGAGTCGTCGCTCGGCTCGATGACGGTGAAGAAGGGCGGCCGCGGCAAAGCTGCAGCAGGAGCCGACGATGATGGCGACGCGCTGCCGCCGGCGTCGGACGCGGAGAGCGAGGCAGAGGACGGGGACGACGATGTGGACGACGACGTGGACGTAAGCAAGTTCCAGAAGAAGCCGCGTGGGCGAGTGGCGACAGCGGCTGCCGGGGATGGTAGCGCTCCGAAGCGCAAGGCAGGTGCTGCAAAGGGGAAGGCGGCGCCGGTCAAGCGACAGCGTGCATAGGGAGGTTTGTGCAGCTCAGGCTTCTGCGAGTGCTACTACCACGCTCGCTCGCGAGCTACTTACTACCTGTGACAATGAATGCACTCGCTTGAAGTGTGTGGATCCATCCTTTCCGCTGTCCAGTCTCCTCAAGCGCTCATTCAATGAGCTGGTTCACTGTGTAATTTTTGTTCACTTCTAACGATATGAAAAGGGAATAAAGTTCAAGAGTAAAGACGCTCTACTAAAACCGATTTACAGTACCTTACATTCGTGAGATCTTTTGAATTCGTTCAAAATTCTGGAGCTTTTTCTTAAATTTTAGACTCCAAAAATATGAAAACTGCGGGCATGTTCGTGACCACTGCATTTGAACGCTTCACTCTATCGATGGCGTGTGAGCTTACTATCGACACCACGCGCAGCTTTGACCATTTAGTAGAGCCACAGTACGGGGAGCCTCCCATTTGGTTGAGCTGGTATTGATCGGCTATCAGTTCCATTTATCAAAGCCGAAAGGCGACGTCATCAGTGGGCGGATCTCTTCGAGTGGGTACGTCATTCTTTGGCCTCGAATAGAGCGCCCATCGCCGCGTCATATCGATGACGAGACGTCATCGAGAGCCACGGATCCCTGAAATAAATGGTCATAAATGCTCGTCTCACAGGATGTTTTTAACAATAACATCCATTTTAGGGCTTTCTGTATATGTACCGATTCTGAGTAAAGTCGACTTTACATAGCCTATCCAAATGTATAAGTCCATTACGACTGCTAGAATCCTGTTTGGCTGGTCTAATCAGGTACATTTCACTACATCCCCTTAATCGGTTGATGACCGAGCGTCGGGTGCTGCGATGATGTCTCCATTCCATTCCGCTCCTGACGCAAGTCGACCCGCACCACCAACCCGCCTTCCGCCTTCCACTTCGGCGACCCTCCCTCTTCCGAAGCGCCTCCGCCCGCTCTGCACACGGCAGTGATGGCGACGCATTCCCCAACTGACGACGCAGCCCCCAAGACCCCCACGGTCCCCTTGACCACCACCAGCACGACGAGCGCCAGCTCCACGGACGTGCACACGGAGGTGACAGCGACGGCACTCGAGGAACAAGTGACGACGACCACGACCACCACCAGTACCACGACCACGACCACGACTGTGACCGCCGAGAGTATCGCGATGGGGAGCGCCGAGACCGAGACAATTGCGCCCGTCGTCCCGCGCGAGCGCCTCGAGAGCCACCCGCACCGCACGTTTGCGAGCGTGGACGAGTACGTGAAGGAGACGCAGGGCAAGCGCGCGATCCAATCCGTGCTGATCGCGAACAACGGCATGGCCGCGCTCAAAGCGATCCGGAGCATCCGCATGTGGTGCTACGAGATGTTTGCGGACGACCGGAAGATCGCGTTCGTCGTCATGGCGACACCAGAGGACCTGCGGGCGAACGCCGAGTACATTCGCATGGCCGAGCACGTGGTCGAAGTACCAGGTGGTGCGAACAACAACAACTACGCGAACGTCGCGCTGATTGTCGAGATCGCCGAGCGCTTCCAAGTCGACGCGGTGTGGGCTGGCTGGGGCCATGCGAGCGAGAACCCAGCGCTGCCGGACTCGCTCAAGCGCACGGAGCGCAACATTGTGTTCATTGGACCGCCTGCGAAGCCGATGCAAGCGCTCGGGGACAAGATCGGCTCGAC
>JAASGD010000399.1:0-23708 GCA_023334115.1 Globisporangium megalacanthum
ACACGCCAGTATGTCCACGGCTGAGTGCCTGCTCTCTGTCGACGAACCTCACACGCCAGTATGTCCACGGCTGAGTGCCTACTCTCTGTCGACGAACCTCACACGCCAGATGCTGAAGAAGCGAGAACGACTCGACAACGTGTTGACTGCGCGTGTGTGATGCTGGACACGCTTCCTTACTGTTGCCGTCGTTGTTTCTCTCGATGGAGTCAGGCAAATACATGTAAGGCACATGCCAGGCGCGTGGCCAGTTCGTTGCCTTTGGCTTTAAAGAGCTCGCTCTGTTCGGCACGAAGTTACAGTACGCGTACCGAGAGGCGGTAGCGTGCGCGTGAGGACATCAGCAGGTTCATACTGTAGCCCAGCACACGAGGAAGACTGCTAAGACCCAAAGATGCGCCATGATGAATGTGGACATGCGCAAGATGGCTGACTCGCTTTCTACAAGCAGTACTTTACCCAAGTGATCGATCGGATTATCCGTGAAACATACGGCGTGCTACTCTGCACTCTCTGCGTCCTGGAGCTCTTAGCGCGACTGATGACTGGCTCCGCACGGCTGGAGGATGCCCTGCAATTGATCATCCGTGACTTCGGTCACGGTCGCCCTGCTGACTCGTATTCGTATTCGTTCGTCCCAAATAGCGCGCCGCTGTTTGTCGTGGAGACCTCAGATCTTGATGCTGCATGAACTTCAGCTGACTCGAGCGAGTGCTCTATTTCTCGCTGGCATCCGGATCCGAGCAATGTTAGTCGTTTGCTATGCTCTAATTCCGGCGCTCAGCAAGCGAGCATGAGAGCCCTCCACCTTCTTGTGTTTTTCAAGCTGATCCAAGCTGCGCTTGAGGCTGAAGCGAGTGGTGGAGCTCCTGCGACTTGTGTTCAGCGATGTATTTGTATTAGCTCGGACAAGCAAATTGTGTGGCGAGCCGTCTATCTTTGCCGAGCGAGCTGAGCTGCTGCCATCTGCGGCTCTCTCTCGCTCACTGCGATCAGGTTGCAGCTGCAGGTGACAGCCATGTGATACCGCTGCAGTTTGCGATTCGCAGTCACACGTGCAGGCCCGTAGCACGGCAGGCAGCGATAGTCAGTCCCGACTCGACTCTCTGCCTTGGTCCGCCCTCCCTCCAGCATTCTCCTCATTCTCGCCAGCTCAGTCGCTTTCAGCCCCACAGAAGCAAAGATGACAACAAGCAGCTACGATTCGATGGCGACCTTCCAGTCGACTCGTTCCACCACCGCGACTCCCACATCTACGATTTCCTCTAGTGGGACCTCCAGTGGCGACAGCAAGCGGCCGTACTTCGGCAAGTGCCAGTACAAGACCGGCAAGTGCTTTAATGAGCGAACGCTCAAGCGCAACGGCGATGCTCATTCGCTGTGTGAGGAGCACCGTGTCAAGCAAAACCTCATCCAACGTCGCAGCGACCGCAAGTACCAGACCGTACACGCGATTCGACGCCGCGAGCGCTCGCAGCGACGTGCCGTGCTTAAGAAACAAGTGTCCATGGCCGTCGCGCAACAGCTTTTCTATGAGCACCAGCAGCAGAAGAGTCAAGGAATTCAGCAGCTGACCGCCACCGGTCACCTCTCACCGCTTCCAGCCCCGCTCGCACCGGTCTCTGGGCATCCTCTGCATCTTCATCACGCGACATCCTCTTCCTCGTCGTTGCCGCTGCATTCGCTGCACCTTCACCACGCCCACCACAGTCACCAGAACCACCACCACAGCAACCACCAGATCCACCACGGTAGCCACCACCCGGTGCACCCCATCGCGACACTCGCGCCGCCAATCCAGATCCCAAGCAAGATGGATCTGAGTCACTTTGTGACTGGGCCAGTGGCCTTTCTGCCAAGCAGCGAGGGTCTGGCGTCGCCAATTCTATCGTTCGCGTCGGCGTCTAGCGCGCGCCAGTTCAGCAACGCTGTCACCATCTCTGAGGCAAGTGGCCGAGACACTGAAATGGGGGACGAGAGCGAGTGTGACGACGAAGACGCCAGCAACGGCGAAAGCTTCGACGACGAGGACGTGGAGGACGGTGCGGAAAGAGACGACGAGCGACACCATGCGCGGTTGCTCCAGCAGCGCCGCAGGAACCAGTTCCAGCAGCGCAAGGCATCCGGCGCGTCTGTAACGGCGGTGGCCAGCCTTGTGAAGAGTGAAGACACCTCACCGACTGGCATCGACGACTTTGCACCGGACTCCTTCCTGTCGATCTGCGCCAATGACGAGGAGGGGGACGCGGCGTACGCGAATCTCGTACCGATCATGTCGAGCATGAGCGAGAAGGAGATGTGGACAGAGGAGGACATCAAGTTCCTTCAGAGCGTGCTCCTGACGTGACGAGAAGCAACTGGTGCATGAACAGCAGCAACAGTGGACCTACTACCTCCGGCGGGCACTCAGTCCGTCATTCAAGGCAAGGGGCATGCCGCCAAGTAACTTATTACAATAGAGAATCTTTTCCTTCACTCTCGATACTGTAGTATAGTACTGTATTGTACTGCTTCAGTATCATTCGTTTTCGCCCACTCTTCAATCTTATTTTGGGCTTCAAATTCTTCTTGTTGTGCCTTACCAGTTTTCGCTCTGTGATGCCGAGTCATTTGTGTAAAGAGGTCGCTGCTGGTCCGCGTTCGTCGCCAGATCCGAGTCCCACTCTCACCGAAGAGATCTACGTACCATGACGTGGCTTCATGGCATTAGCACACATGATGTTAAGGGCTCCGTTGATGCAACCAAGCGCAACAAAAGAACGGAGACCGAGGCGAGGTGGTGCCCGACTGGATGGTGCCTGACTGGATGGTGCCTGACTGGATGATACCGTAGAGAATGCTAAACATCCACTCGTACGCGAGGCGAGTCGCGCTTGGTGCGCGAGCTGCTGGAGCCTTAGCATCCTGTGCGGCAACTTCAACGACCGCGATCTTCCGCGGTCGCTGTCTCTTTGTTCCACTCTGCGCGTCATGGCGCCTGCGGAGACCGTGTCTTCGGTTCCAAGCATCCGCTGCTCGGTTCGGCTCCTCGAGTCTCAGATGCTCAAGAGCTCATTTCCGAACTCGCCCTCCAAGTGCCAGTCGCTCAACCTCAGAGGTTACCTCACTCTTCGCCACTACTGCCACGCGCCACTGCGTCTCCGAACTCCACTATGGCCGTCACGAGTAGCTTCTCCCACTGCCAACGCCTCGCCGCCGTCACGCCCGCACCGCAGACGTTACCCTTGCACGTGTCGCCATCAAAGCCTCCGCAACTCCCGCGAATTCAAGCGCTCTTCCCTGACACGACATGGAAGCAGATGCCGACGCTGCCGCCCCCACCTCCGATGGTGTCACTGCCGCCGCTCTTGACCGCGAGCCGCAGCCTCAGTCCCTCGACGTACCCGTATCGCAAATGCTTGCTTGACGTGTGCATCACACCGACCAAGACAACCCTGCGGCGCGTCGAGACCCCACCCACGAAAGCTCGCAAGCCGCTCACGCTTTTCGACCTACTTTCCGTCGACACGCTGCCATCGTCAGTGCGTCCCGTGCTGACGGCAGTGGCGGACGGGAAGTTGCTCGCGCGGCCAACAGTGCAGCACCGACGCCAATGCGGTGTCGTCGAGTGCCTCAAGTACGCACTGAGCGGTGGGTTCTGCATCCGCCACGGTGGCGGCAAGCGCTGCAGTAGCGATGGCTGCCTAACGGTGGCGCAGAGCGGTGGACTCTGTAAGGCGCACGGCGGCGGCAGTAGGTGCCGAGTCGCGCTCTGCACCAATGTAGCGCGCCGCAAGGGATTCTGCATGACCCACGGTGGGCGTCAGCCGTGCAAGATTGACGGCTGCGCCAAGTGCGCGCATGGTGGCGGCTTCTGCATCTCGCACGGCGGCGGGAAGCGCTGCGCTGCGCTCGAGTGCGTCAAGAGCGCGCAGGCAGGTGGCTTCTGCTACAGCCACGGGGGTGGGAAGCGCTGTTCAGCGCCGCAATGCTTCCAGGCGGCGCGTAAAGGCGGTCTCTGCATCCGCCACCGGAAGGCGAGTACGTAAGCGCGCACTGGCGCATTCCATGCAGCGGCGTTGAGATGGCATCGTGCTGGTCGTATACATCGAGTCGCGAGAGTGGTTATCTTCTTCGTCCTTCCGAGTTCGATCGATTCGTGAATGAGAAAGAGCTTAGCTTCCGACTGGAGTGGCCATTTTGCTTTGGCGTCGGAGTGCAGAGGTGATGGCCGTTCGTGTCGTCAGCGACATAGCCAGTCACTCCCAGCGTCACTAAAGCGAAAGCCGACGAGAAGACGACCAGTGCGGCGTACGAGCCGAGCAGCGATATCACACCGACGCACTGCTTGATGACAACGTCGAGTCCGCACATGACACTCACACCGGCGAGTCTCGAGCCCATCATGTAGACCGCACCGTAGTTGTCGACAATGTCGTTCGCCATTTCCATTGTGTTCGTCATCCGTGTCGAACAGCGCCACCGTCTGACCGCGCGTAATCTCTAGGTCTGCGCCCCCGGAAGCGATGAGTACGCGAACGCCAGGTTCTTGCTTGCTTGAACTCCAGCTCGCCGCTTACGCTCGGCAGCACGCGGCCAGCGGTGGACGTCGCGTCAATAGACGACACGCGGTCGATGATCTGGAACACACGACTGGTGGTCAGCTTGGCCTAGTTGCTGTCAGACAACATGGGTAAGCGGTCGTCCGTCCGTCCGTCCCTCTTTCCAACTACTAGGACACGACAAGCGGAGTGGTACGGACTGTGTAACTCCGAAAGACGTGGACGTGCAGTCCAGACGCACATGCGACCAAGCGCGCGACACGACTTGGTCGGCAGCTCGCGCACATCACAAGCTGCCGGTAATAACGTCGAACACGCGCATGTGCTCCTTGACCGTGACCATGACGTGGAACCCGCACGATCGCAAACAGAGCACCGCTCGCTCGTCCGAGCACTGGTGCAGCAGCTGAGAGCACAAGCTGCTGACGAGCCTCGTACTGCTTGAACTCGTAGTTCCAGACGAGCACCGACTTGTCCGTGCCGCACGAGGCGAAGACCAGCCCCTCGTGAATCATGAGTACCTTGGTGGGTTCGCCGAGTCGGTCGAAAGACCCGTAACTGTATTTGTTGTGAGTGAAATTGCATTGATAACCTGTTTGTTCAACAGGGAAAACGACACCATAACGCGGTCGAATTCAGACTTTGTCTGAATGCGCAATGACATTCAGACAGTGCGCATTGAAATTCAGACAGCCACGTAAACCCACCATTTCGAATACTATGATATTTGGTAGGAATAAAATTGTGTGTGAACTGCTGCCGCGTTTGGTCCCCTTGCGGAGAGATCCCCCCGCCATCACTTCACATCTGCCACGATGGCCAAGTACAAGAGCTGCCCTCAAGAAGTTCGCCAGCGCGTTCTCGACGCTGCGCGCGACGGAGACAACTGGAAGCCTGCCGCACAACGGCGTCCCCAAGAAGACCGCTTACGGCTGGATCATGGCTGCGAGGTAGGCAAACGACTGGAGCTGCGCTCAAAAGGCGCGGGGCGGCTCTGTCAATAAAGGTCGCGGCGGGGCAAGGTCCTTAGTTCAACGAGGTAGTTACTACTGAGCTGTGTGTGCGCGCATTCGGCGACACGGGTGCCATTCCTCCAGCAGGTGCTCGAATTTGTTTGCGGACATGCAAGTTAAATATCAATTGAACAGAGTTGTGATACCAACCGGATATTTGTTTTGAGAGTTGTCTGAATTTCAATGCGCACTCTGAATTTCATTGCGCAAAGTCTGAATTCGACCCGACGTAATGGTGTAAAGAACCACTGATCCTGTCTTGATGAAATAAACACAAGAAATCACCTCTGTCGCCACAGATCGACTCGATCAGGAGCGTCGTAAGTGTGCAGTCAGTCAGTCAACCGCATCGATACGTTAGTACTGCTTGAAAGCGATTGTGTGAGAGAGAGAGTACCGTATTCCTTTAGTAAATGCAGACGATTAGTTGGTACGGACATCGAGCCTTGAACCAATCACTATAATAGGCACGAATCCTTTTGTTCATACAGACAGCTGCCTGATGTTCACAAATGCCATGCTTAGTGCCCAAAATACGGCGACCAGGGCGACCAAGTCTGGGAGGCAGCGGCCGAAAGCCGACGACGTACAGGCGCGCTGCGTACTCGAACCAATTCAAGCTCGACGTCGTCACCCATCTGCGGCAGTACCACGACATTCAAGAAACGCTGTTGCAATTCTTCCCTTCCCTTTCGAGCAATGCGCCAGAAAGTCGGCGCAAGCTCGTCTACGCGTGGCAAATGGCGCACAAGGCGGTCGCAGCGCGCTGCAAGCTACCAAGCGAGGCGGTGAAGAGGTCATCACGAAGCCTGGGGGTAGCTACACTGCTGCCCTTTGAGGTCGAGCATGAGTTGGTACAGTGGCTGAACTTATTGCGCGCCGAGGGGGTCCCTGTGTCTGCCAGTATGCTGCGCTTGCGAGCAGTAGAGATCGCGCGGGAGCATGATATCATCGCATTCCATGGTTCATGGACCTGGCGCAAGCTCTTCCTCCGGCGCCATCGTCTTTCCTTGTGTGCGCGCACACGCGTTGGGCAAGTCACTCCGAGTGACGAGGACGAGCGAGCGAGCGCGCTTGGCGAAGAAACCCAGCGCGCCATGGCCGCGCACAAAGTTGACAAAGTCGTCAACGCTGACCAGACGGGTAAGTATTAGTGTGTGGGAATCACGCAATTCATTTACACGTGACGATTATCACTCTAAGGGAATGCTCCAGCTGTATTTTTCGAGTACCTACCCGGGAACACCATCAACGCAAAGGGTGAGAAGACTGTCTGGATGCATTGCGCTGGCAACGAGAAGAAGCCCGCCACTTCAATGCTACTTGGCGACTCAACAGGGATGGCGTGTGCGCCGTTCCTTGTCTTCAAGAACCAGCCTGCAGCTGACAGCGCGCGGCAGCTCGCAAACGAAAATATCGACATGGTTTTGGTCCTCATGTATGGCGAGATGTGTCCGAACTCGATCGCAAACACAGCTTGAAGATCTACGGAAACAAGTCGACTTGGTGGAATGCCGATCTGCCCAAGCGATTCCTGCAACTTCATTACTCCTGCCGACTGGACATGGACGTTCCGGTGCTTTTGCTACTAGACGACTTTTCTGGATATTGGACAGCAGATGTGCTCGACTACGCGCAATTTATCAATGTGGTAATGCTGAATGTCCCGCCAAGACACACAGTTGTGAGTCAGCCGGCCGACATTGCGTGGAATCGGCCATTCAAGTCGTTTCTGCTCGAGGAGTGGCCAGACGACCTCGCGCGGCAAATGCGTGAGCATGCGTTACGTTTGCCTTCCGAGGCTGCGACGTTCAATATTGTCGGTGCTGGCCGGAGCCAGATTGTCCAGTGGATTGTACGAAGCTGGTCGCGTCTCAGCCCAACAACCATCCGCACCGGGTTTGTAAAAGCGCACATTGAAAAGCCGACAGAGATTATCTCCGATGGGCTCCTACAACCTCGCATGGGAATGCGCTTGGTGGTCGACCAAGTGACGGAGGAAGAGGACTTAGAAGCTGAGAATGCTGAATAGATTTCCAATACATTTCGTAACTGTCATTGTCACTGCAACTTGCGTCTGCGATGAGTTCGCGCTAAGTCGCTGAGTGGGCCTGGTAGCACGACTGGTAGTACGCGGACAGTGCGCGCGCGAGAGCGTCTGCAGCACTCCAGCTGTCCACGTCTGCAGCACGCTGTCCGTGACCTGCGGCCTCCTGCTCATCTCGTCTGGCCGACGCGCCGCCTCTCCCGCGTGGTGGCTCGCACTGCGTCCAGTCAACCGTGTCGAGCTGGAGCTGACGCACGCACTCGTACGCACACACTTGTACGCCGGAAGCGGAAGTGGATCTGAGGCGCCCACGTGCTGGCTAGAGTAAACTGGTGCTGCCGACGGAACGAACGCAGACGCGCTCGTGGATCGCGTTGCCTCTTTGCGTGCGGACGTGGAAGGGGACGGGAAGCGAACAACGGCGTCTCCACTGCGTCTGCTGCTGCTCGTCGCGAGTGCCGGAAGATTACGACCGCCCCACTCACTCTCGTACGCCACGCTGAACAGGATATTGTCGCGCACGCTCAGCTTCTAGATCCATGGCTGGAGTACGCCACGCGGTCGCTGCGCACGAACACGATCCCAGAGTGCTTCACCAGCTCGCCGGGAAGCGCCGATCAGAGCAGAGCGACGACTTGGCGCTCCCAACCATGTCGTTCACGACCTCGAAGTCACCTTTCTTCACGCACAGGTTTGTGAAATAGTGGCCTCTGGCCAGGCAGTTTGATGATTTGGTTTTATTACATTTTGTAGGATTAGGGTATACCACATTAGGATCAGATTAGGAGATTATTAGTTTGGTAGGCCGCCCCCTATTAAGTTGGGGTAGGGTTTTTTTTAAGGCCGGCCAAAAGGCCACCCAACAATGCAGTTCCCTTTTCGCGTTCAAGACCTCAAGCCCACCCTCTCCTCAGCATCCCCAAGCTCCGCCACGGCTCAAGACGGGTACCCCCGGTGGTGTGCGTGTTCGGTAGCTTGCTTGGCAGTGTGTTCTCGGGTGCCAGTTCGGGTGTGCACGAGTGTGATTGAGTAAGATAAGGGGCTGCTAAGCCTAAATATATCGGTCCCCTGGTAACCCCAGGCCGGTAATCCGTGTGTCCATACACGTGCGCTCGTTCCCATCCCCGGGGGCCCGTGCACGGAGTTCCATATTGCGAGTGAAAGGAAGAGTAAGGAGGGGGTGTGCTGAGTTGCTGTTGCCCCAAGAACGTCTATTTGAGTGCCAGGCGTGCGAGGAGCCGACGAGTGTGTCCTTCCGTACTGCCGCGAGTGAGATCTGCCTGTGCACGAGTTGCCAGGCATCGATCAAAGGTCCGTCTGTTCCCCAGGGGCCAGGTGCCAACCAAGGGTCCGTTCGTCCCCAGGGACGGGTGTCGACCAGGAGTCTGTCGAAGGCAGGAGCCCTTCGGCATTGACGTGTGTGAAGCCCCAACCGGGTCCCCAGGACCCAACCGACTTTGAGTGCGTGCATACGTGTGTGTGCCCCAAGGTCTGCCAAAGCGAGTGGAACCCAGGGAACTGAGTGGTGGCGTGGTGACCGGTTGGCTTTGCCGCCCAAGTAACCCCCAGCTACAAAGAACCCAAGGAACACAAGTGAGGTACTGACCAACGAGTGGATGAGTCTACCCCGTGACTCTCTCCTGCTCCCTAGGGGCATCGCGCCCGCCAATTTTTGGTGACTCACTTCATCACACATACATGCTGAACCCATCCACGTCTTCGTGTGTGCCGTCAGGCCTGACTCGATTTCTAGACACCGAAGAGTACCCCGGGCTGTACGACGGTCCGTCGGGACCGACTAACGTGGTGATGAAGCACGCCAAGTCGCCATTAGCGATGTTCCTGTTCTTCATGGTGCACACTCCTTGGAAGCGGATCGCGCGCGAAACCAATCGTTACTGGTCTCAATAGTTGCCAAAGCAGGTCGACCGAGTGTTCTCGAATAAGCGCGAGAGCACAGCGAGGATGAAGGGCATGATCATGGACAGCGAGGCGAAACAGAAAAACGTGGAGCCCCACGAGGTCGTCGTGTGCATCTGGCGCCTGGTAGCGAGAATGCTCAACCTGCAGACAAGGCAGTTCACCGATCACTGGGCGACGGCGGGGACCGGTGCAGTGGCGGCAGGCATATTCATGCGCTACATGTCTCAGAACCGGTTCCTGCATACAATGCACAACTTACGCTTCACTAATAACGCTGACCCCAAAGCCGCGAACGACCGCGCATGGAAGGTGAGGACCGTGGTGCAGACGATGCAGAGGACGTTTCGGCAGGGCTGCCACACACCGGTCGTACTCGCGTTCGACGAGGCGATGATTCCCAGCCGAAGCCCGACCCGTCAATACCTGATAGACAAGCCGCACAAGTGGGGACGAAGCTGTTCATGACGTGTTGTGCCGAGACCGCGTACTGTCTCCGGTGCGTGTGCATTCGTCCAGGTGTTCTGCTGCATGTGTGCTTTCTTGTTGCGCTTGCGTCTGTGTGCTACATGTGAGTGCCAACATTTTTTTTGGCATAGTTGAACAAGTTTTACCGACAAACGTGACTTTATTGTGTACATGTTATTCCTTCCAGCATGGAGATCTACTGCGGCAAAGCTCAGCATGCGGGCGAGCTAGGAGGTGCTCGAAGTCTGAGCGCCTCTGCTGACCCCAACAAGGTCCAGCGGCAGTCATGCAGAACTTGAATGCAGTCCTCCCGCGGCATGAGGATGGCGTCTACCACGCCGTCGTGACCGGCCCGTTCTACACGTCCGTGCAGCTAGCCTTGCAGCTTCTGCATCGGGGCGTGTACCCTGTCGGCGAGATCATGACGCGTCGTCTCGGCTTTCTGGACACCGTGGCAGAGAAGCGCTGACCGCGTCCAGCCGAGATAACCCTCTGGATGACTCGGTTCGCGGTGTCGAAGATCTATAAGATGATGGCGCTCGTACGGTGGGACAACAAGCCGGTGCAGATCCTCGCGACCGGCGGCAGCAGAGAGCTCGAGACGTTCGGTGCGTTTTCGAAAACGCCTCAGTCGGATATGTTGGATGTTCAACATGTGGTACAACATGTGGGACTAACATGCTTATCCTGTGTGCATGCAGAGCGACGCTTGCCCGGAGGAGAGCGCCAAGTCGTCTCTTTCCCGTCCGTCGTCAGAGAATATCAGCGATGGATGGGCGGGGTCGACGTGCACGACCAGTTGCGCCTCCACAGGTACTCGCTGCAGCTCGCGGTGGACCGCGAGCGTGAGCTTTTGGAGTGCCGGGACTTCCAAGTGATCGACGGTATCCGTAAGCGGCGCCAGCGCCAGTGCAAGGTCTGCTAGCCCCTCAAGACGTCGAGCAACTAGTGGTGAGCGGCGAAATACTACTGTGACGCATGCAGCAACGGGACAGCAAGGTGTGTGCGTGTGCTGTCGCGTTTTTGTGCGCGGCCTAGCATGTGCGTGTGTTGTTCGCCAGGATCTACCTCTGCAACAAGGTCCGGCCGCGTGAGACTGGGAACGCGCTCACGTGCCACCAGATTTGGCACCATTCGTGGGACAATGGTGCCAATCTGCCAGCACCACGCATGGGACGAGGGATCTAGTTGCGACGGCCGGGACGTGCGCTAGGAAAGCGAAATAGGAGCGGCCGCACTGGCGAAGACAGTCGGGACGACGAGGCGAGCGGCGAGGACGCAGAGGAGAGCAAGCGCGACGACATTGAGGAGAAGATCAAGCGCGACGACATTGAGGAGGAGAGCAAGCGCGATGGCGATGCTGCAGACGAGAGTGGTGGCTCAGCGGGCAAGAGTGGCGGCGCAGTTGGAGGCGCAGTGGGCGAGAGCGGTGGCGCTGCGAGTGGCGGCGTTGAGGCGAGTTAGAGTGGTGGTGAGGCGAGCGTGGCTGGCGGCGAGAGTGTGAGTGTGGCGTGAGTAACGCCAGTGATAGTGCGTGAGAGTTGCCAATTCGTGTAGTTGTGGTGCCAATGTGAGATGCCTCTTTGATTTGTGTGTGCATTATGTTCAACTTTTGCTACCAATACCACGCAAGCATTTGGGATGTGTCCCACTTGTCCAACACTTGGTATCGTTTCACTGGATGACATGCACTTGTTCTGGGACCAAATCGGCGCTTTGGCTCGAAACTGTGGTACTCTTGATAAAAGGGCCATTTTCAGTTCGAGCGAACATGCTTTACGTACAACATGAAAGTGTCAAAATCGATGCAATTTCGGTGAGACCCAACACGTGAATGCGCACATGTTAGATGACCTTATCTTTGATACAAAATGGCATGTCGCGTTTTTTAAGTGCAGGCTCCGCACCTCGACGGGACTATAGAGAAGCGAAGAGAGGTTTGCGAATTCACATGTGTTACGTAACACATGTGATTTTTTTGGATAGCGGAAATAAATTCAGCGTTAGATGGAGGGTTAAAAATGTGGTTTTCTTTCGAATACTGAACAGATCAGAGGGGTTAGATATTATTATCAAAGCTCTTTGAGATACAAGCAGGACCATTCAAACACATTTCATGTCTGACATGTGTGAGCTGATCTATGGCGGTTTCAAAAATCTTATCATCTGGCGGCTCGACAAAAATCTTGTAATTTTGTCTCACGGCTTGGCGGTAAAGCGCTTTATTTGTCCAAAATAAAGCAGAAAGTACATAAGCTAAGAGAAAATCTCACACTCCTGTATTATATAGCAACTAGGCTAAACCACAACGAACAAGCCACCTTCATAGCTAATTGTTAGCCGCAGTTCCAGTGACCAAACCTTGCACGCCTTACATCATGTACGCTATATATTGTTTAAGCTGGTGAGCCGCTTTTCAAATTCTTACCAAATTTTTTTGAAATAACTGGTGCTTAAAAATGGTAATTTTCGAGATCTCGTAATTTCGTAATATTTGAATGCTGCCGCCTGTGATACTTTGTTGAGGACGCAAACACGTGCGTCCATGCCTCACGATCCAGGGGCACTTGCACACAAGTTTTCGTTATGTTTCAATAAGAATTGACGATGTTTTTTATTTTTGTCGGAAATTTTCGGCGTCCTTGACTCAGAGACTGGGTGTTAAAACTTATACCATACCGACGCACATTTAACACCTCCAGGTCCGCCGTGCGTACTCCTCTACTCCTACCACATGCATCGTGCCCAGAGCATTGCCTTGCGCAAGCGCGGGTACCTTCTCTTATATCACTAGGTGCGGATTCCCGATGATCGCGCGGCTTGGTGGTGACTGCTGGGGTCATCACTGGTTTTTTGTGCGTCGCTGGATCTCCGGTGCTGTCGCTCTCCAACAGAGAGACGGCGATACAGTGTAGGAGATTGAGGGGAGGACGGAAGGGGAGCAGGAAAACAGGAGGGGAGGACTGGAGGATAGGCAGAGGTTGGACGGCTTCCCGGGGCGAAGACCCGGGTAAGAGCCTTGTTTAGTAAGGAGTCGCAAAATAGCTTTCTTCGAAAATGATGTACAGTACCGGTACTACCGGTAGTGCAGAGGTGGACCGGTACAATATAGTACAGAACTCTTTTTGATTTGATTCAAGTAAGTTCACAGTACCGTAATGTAATTCATCATACGGTATACCAGTACAGGTACAGTATTTACTTTCACGCATCTTCGACTTTGACTTTGAGGTGTGAAATGGCTACATTTTGTCTTGGACGAGCAAGAACACCCGCTTCGAGCTGCTGCAACTGCTCCTGGCTGCTCCGTGGTGTTGGCACACCTTCCGCTACTCGGCCCGTTGCTCACGTCCAGTGCGCTTTGACCGTCGCATGCCGCAATTTCGGTCTCGGAGTGGCCAACATGCTGACCGCTTTCAGGTTCGGACGCGCCGTTGATTGGTCAGGATGGGTCGGTGTGGCGCTTTGGCAATCCTCTGCACCAAACGCCATCAGGAGTGATGCCAACACGACTGGTGGCAGCGTCCAGTGCCCCGACAAGCACCTTTGTACCAGCGCCAACGAATGAACAAACTAGCCGGAAGCAGCAGCAGACTCGACGGCTCTCCGTCGCTTCGATTGCGGCGACCAAAGCTCTCGCAGCCGCAGACACGATCTCTGGTGTGGTTGTCGTCACGCAGGATGCCGCGGCTACTATACCGTGGAAAGCACGTTATGAGCAGATGCGTGAGGCAAACGAGCGGCTCAATGAGCGATTGAGCTCACTCGAGAGCACCCACCGCAAGTATGCGGCGGTCCCACTTCATTAGGTTTCGTTCGTTTTGTTCCTGTATCAGTAGCATGTGCGCGGTGATCTCACCACGCTCTTGCCGCTCGCTGCGAACTGGTGCCGAGCGTTCTTTAGAGCGATGACGACAGTCAAGTACGAGCCTGCGCTGCCGAACAACGACGTCTTCACCAAGCAGCTCGTGGAGGAGAACCGACGCCTCGTGACAAGGACGCGCGAGCTGGAGCTCCGGCTCTTCGGGGTGCGTACGTGCGTGTGTCTGCTCTCAGTTGCGCTCTGAATCCTCTGGTACACGGGTCAGCTGTGCACAGCAAGCAGCTCCGCTCACTGATGGCGTGTGTGCGTTCCTCGTAGCTCGATGGTCGACCTGCCACTGTGTTCTCGGCACCAGACGCACTGAAAGTCGCTACCACTCGTATCTCCTCGAAGCCCAGGTCGCAGTCGAAACTGTTGTCGCACAGAGCTGTCGCTCGAAAGCACAGCAGTGTCCAGACAGACTCGGTCGCAGAGACTTTGTTCGAGCAAGGAGGAAGGAGCACATCGTCGTCGTCACAGCTCGTCGGTCTTCTGACTGCACTAAAGACGCGGTTGGGCGATTTGGAACTCGATCTCGATCGACTTCGGCAGGAGAACGAACATCTACGCCACGATCTCGCACACCGGATTGACGCTGAAGAGAGTCATTCGGCTGGAGCTAAACTGAAGAGCGACGAGAACGAGGAGCGACTGGTCTCTACTCGCGACATCAACGACCACGAATGTCTCCACCAGAGTCTCCAAGATCGAGCACGGCAGATCAGTCTCCTCGAAGCGCGGTACGACCGCTTGAAAGAGCGCGCTCACGCGAAAGCCGCGCTTCACAAGCAGAGCGTGGATCGCATCGAGCAGCTGAGCGAGCAGTTGTTTCACGTGCAGCAGCAGCTCGCAGAACAGACGCAAACAGTCCAGCGGCACGAAGACCTCGCGCTCGAGAACGACTCGCTCAGGAGAGAAGCGCGCGTGCTGCGGAGCGAGATTGCGACACTCAACGATGCGATCGCGACTCTCAGCTCTCGGCCATTCAACGCGCTGTCGGTCGATCTCCAAACGAAGAATGTGTGGATCGCCACGCTGGAGGAGGGAGCAAAGGTACTGGAGACCAAGGTAGCGCACGCTCAGCAAGACGTTCGCGTTGCCAAGCAAGCGAGTTGCCAACTGAGCGTGCGTGTGAAGCAGCTGCAAGAGGAAATCAAGCGCCAGGCTGGCGAGCTTGAGCAGTGCAGACTCGAGTGCGAGCAGCACAAGATGGCGCGGGAGATCGCGGAGCTCCAGCTCCGGTTCTACACGGCGCCCGCGGACAAGACCCTCCTGAGTGCGCTGGGCAAAGCCGCCAAGGAGATATGTTCCCAGAGCGACTCGGCATCGAAGCTCACGAGCTTCCTTGAACACACGGCTGTGGCAGCTGAGAGCAAGTCCAGCTCAAGCGAGGGAGATAGTGTGCTGGTATGTGCGAGGTGCGAGTCCGGACTGCCCTCATAGCCAAACGCACCTCACAGACACCGACAGGAGAAAGCGTTTGAGCTGACATAGCTCTTGGAAGAGATCGCGAGTCGAAAGCTAAAGCTTGTTGGTGCAGAGCAGAGCAGATGCAGGTGGTTCGACGAGCTGTCGGCAAGTGGAAGAAGCGAGCGAGCGAGTACTTTGAGAAGATCAAGGTGCTATCGCGGGACAAGAGTGGATGGCATCACACTGGGCCCGCAGGCCCGCCCGTCTTGGAGCTGCCCACCGCAGCTCCCTAGTCGCGATATACCAAGACGACCACCCACCCACATGTGCCGCAGTGCCACCAAGGTCCCGTCGCGTCTACCGGACTCAAGATCTCAGTTTGACTGACGCTGCCTCCAGAGTGGCCGAGACGGGTGGCTTGAGTGGGACAAGTTCCGAGCGGTGATTAACTTGTAGTGTAGCCGCTCGAGCTGACGCTTTGCTACCTCCTGAACACGAACGGAGCACTAGCGGTGTCCAACCAAAGCCCAATACACCCCATCGCTGGTGCCGTGGGACGCCTTCCCAGACCGCCTTCTCGGTTTCTAGCCCAAGTACTTAAGACTCCGGATGATCTTGAACTGCTCTGTGCCCAAGAGAAATCCGCGCTTCAAGTCAGTTGACAGCAGCTACACAACAGCCTCCTACTAGTTAGTACGCGAACACGCGCTCCGTAGTCAGTACCTGGGATCTCCATGAGCGCCGCCGTCGCGAACCCAACGTCCGGCTTTGCTTGGTTATACTTCATCACGCGGTTATAGTCCACGAACTGGAAGTTGTCAAACTTGCGCGCCGGCAGCGCGTCGTCATAGTGCTCCATGAGCTCCTAGATATCACCATCCACAACCCAAACACGCCTCTCGAGTGAATACCAGCCTCGAAACGCACACCCTCTCTCTCTCTCGCTCTTCACGAGTCAACGCAATCTCTCTCCCAGTCACGTACCCACGGTCCGTCGCCAACGCCAACCACGATAATCGCTACAAGCCAAGTCACAGACCACACAGACGGTCAAACAACGCCACCATCGCCGCAACACGGCCTAGGAAGCACCTCCTGATACCTACAGAGCGCGTATCTCGAGGCTTCGACTATCGCTTGCGACGTTTCCTTCTCGTTTGTGACTTGGCCGTCTGATAGGTTGGTGCACACAGTCATCAGCAACCACGTCATGGCACGAAAAGACCCCACACATCACTCTCGCGCGTACAGTACCTGCGATAATGACGAGGATGTGGTACGAGTTCGTGGCTTTCACCTGCCGCACGGCTTCGTAGATGATGGGCGCAAAGTTCGTCGGGCCCGCGAGTGCGACAGCCGGCGTGATCTCATCGTAGCGCCGCAGCACTTCGTCAAAGCCTCTGCAGGGCTTGCCGAGCGGCATCAACGGGAAGACGCCCTTGTCGCCCGTCGTGGCGTCCCCAAAGCCGAACGCTGGGATGAGGTTGTCGTCGTCGAACGGCTGCAGCGTGCGGCCAATGATCGAGATGACGCTCTGTGGGTCGCAATGAGACAACGGAGTCAGTTTGTGGATCGATCTAATGACCAGGGAGCGAAGGAGAGAGTGGCCACGCACTTGGTACGGGTTCGCAAGGAACTTGGACGGGTCAATGTCATGGAGACACTTGCCACCGAACGAGACCTTGCCAGTCCACTACAGTATAACAAACGACCGAGAAGCAAGCAACGTCGACTTATGAGCCTTTGGCAACGAACTCCAAGAACGAAGAACACGGTGGAGTCCAGCGGACCGTGTTGGACTTTGTATAGTCGATCTGAGCACGAGCAGCAACCCACAGGCTCAGTATCGCAACGCCTTCCAATTGCAAGCAGGTTATGCACTCAAATTCGTCGTGGGTGGGCACGTACCCCGATGATGAGGTTGGAGGACTCGAGCCCTTGCCGCCTGTAATGAGCAGTTCCGAATCGCGTCTTTCGGTGCTTAGAGCGCGTAGTTCTTCGTCATTTCTACTGCGTCAGTCGCTGCGCACCTCAGTGCCTCTTGCAGCTCCTCTGCGCGGACATGACGATCCACCGCGTACGTGGAGAACTGCTGTTAGTCGACATGCGAAAACGGAGCCAGCACTTGCCTAGTTGCCGACTTCAAACGCACCGAAGGTCTCGTACTGGTCCGGGATCGCGCGGTTGAAATTGGAGGCAGCGCTTACAGCGGTCAGGGCAGCCCATTGTCCCTGTGACGACTGACTGGCACTTCTTCACAAAAAGCAAAGTGTCAGTCAATTGTTCATCAATCATACGCTCGTCCTTGAAAGTGGATAGTGAATAAAGTAAGGTGTCGTCAAAGGGTACAAATCAGAACTGATGGACATTTCGCAGGTGGTAATTCCCGCTTGCACTTCTTGTGCGGCTTCTTCGCCTCCACGTTTCTGTATTGCTGTGTAGCCCAGAGAAGGACAATGCCAAGGGAGTCGGCCATGAGGCTGCCGCCTCCTACGGTAATGTACTTGATGAATTAGGCTCACCACGCCGACCCACTTCACGCCTCTGCGCTGTCGTCCTCGTGGAAAAAGGTTGTGACGCTCGCGTCGTCAGCCGGGAGGCGGTCGCCTGTGGCTGGAATCGTCACGTGGGGCGGGTACAACCACACTTCAACTGCGACACGGCGAAGCGGCAGCGGGGCGAACATGCCACCCACGTACACGTCCTCGCTCGCTGCCTTTTTCAGCGTCTTCTTGTCCCCACTGCCAGTCGTTTCGCACCCGAAGCACTCGCTTCGCTGCCGGTGCGTCGTTGCTAGTACGTTGGAGATCCCTCCGTGGTGACTCGGATCCAGAACGACACGCCACTGAAGGTGCGCATGTGGCGACGTCACTGTCTTTGACGCGGCGGTCTTGCTGCTCTTTGTCAGTTCTTCACTTACAGGCCGCATGGAGTCGAGGCCGCGCACGAGCGCCTCAAAGTCCGTGTCAGCGTCCAAGAGCTCAAGGACATGCTGCAGGACGGATTGACAGTGTCAGTGCGTTAGTAGGAATTGGTAGGTTGTGTCCCCATGTGCTCACCTCGATGTAGTTCACGTCGCTCTTGCTCTCTTCATCGTTGCCGCCGCCATTAAAGTAGCGGACGTCCTGCTCCCGGATGTGCACGTAGAGCGCGATCGCGTGGCGCCGCTCACTGCCACTGTCGCCACCACTGCGGCCAGCGGTGACCACGAAGTGGTTGCGCATCCGGAGCATGACGAGTGTTGGTCTTGACCAAAATGAGGCGAACGATATCTGGGTTTTATCACTACTGTCAGTCCACTTAGCCAACATCCGCCGAAATGCTCACTTGGGAGCTTGACAACCAGGAGCATCCGACCGCTGTCATCGTGCACTTCGAGAGCCACGAGCATGCAGAGCACGAGGAGCTCTGGCGGATTTTCCGTACGCGAGGGCTCGGCGTCGCAGCGCTCCCCATCGCGTCCTGCGACTCCGCCACCTCCTCCGTTGCGCCTTCCAACTCGCGACCACTTGCCTCATCAGTCACCGTCGCAGCATCGACGACAAGCGCCACTGGTCGTACAACTGACACTGACTGTGCAGCAATCGTTAGTGTGAGTACGCGATCCACTGCAGCGCGATCGCGGGTGCTATCGCTGTCAGAGGCATTCTACACGCTCGTCGCCACGCGCTGGCTCACGGTACCAGAGACGCTTGGCTCGCTCGTTGACATCTGGGAGCGCCTGTCAAGTGCGGCAGAAGCACCACCGCAACGACAACAGCAGCATCAGGAGAAGCCCCGCTTGAGTGACTTCCACGTCCACTTCATTGCGCAGTACCACCTCCGAGAGCTCGACTGGACGCTCCGATCCGGACTCAACTATGGCGGCCACTACGTGCTCTACCGTGGCGCCGCAAGCGCCTTCCACTCCGAGTACATCGCGTACGTAAAGGCCGCTGACGCGCCGCTGTCGTGGGGAGCGCTCCAGGCGCTCACGCGCGTCGCAGCAGATGCAAAGAAGACAGTTCTAGTGTGCGACATCGCTTGCAGCGGAGAGAACGCTAGGACCGAGAGCCACCACAGCAACACGCTCGTGGAGGGCGAGTACGAGTTCTTTGGACGCACGTTCCGTTTCTCAGCTGCCGCGATTCGCTTCTGGGACGTCGCTGGCGGAGACACGCAGACATCGTCTGGAAGCGAGCAGCTGAGGACCTTCGCTTTCGAGCCACAGCCAACGCTTTCCAAGAAGCCAAAGAAGCTGCCGCAGTCGCGAGCGAAACGGACCCGCACGAACACGAGTGTGTAGGAGGAAAACGCGACAGTAGCGGCAGCTTCGGGCTCGGCCACGTAGGACTTCCCCCTCAAGTTTGTGTGATTGACTGTCGTAGAACTGGACACCTACACACCGAGCTTCCGGACACCCTCGCTGATCTGCGCCTCGATGCGAGGCCGAGTCTTTCAGGTCGCGTAGCTCCAGGTTGTGAGTTGTGTAGTGCTGTGACAGCCACACACAACTCAGTTGCACAGCAGTGCTGTGCTAATGCCGCAATGGTCACGAGAAGCGTGCGTGTAGTGGGGGGAAAGAGCGGCAGAGACGAAGGAGTGAAGAGTGCTTGCTTTGAAGTCTGTTTGCTTTGTCCTTGTTGCTGAGACTGAGGGCAATGGGAGGGCAGAGCATCAGGTCACCTGATTCGCCTTAATCTGAATGATTGTGAATATCTCCTGATAAATATCATTCCAGATCGCTTCAAGTTGACAGAAAACCATTGTGATTTTCTGGAAGAAAATCAGAACTCATGAAACCGGAACCCAGAATCCGCCGCGACAGAGGCCAGAGCCGTCCACCACAACCACTGTCCCTCAGCACAGCATTGCGTGGCACAAACAAGGTGACCAATAGCTATCACTCTCACTCGCAATCTCCATGCCAAACACAACTACAGTAAGAGTAGTCGAGAGAGCTCAACATTTTGTCGATGGCAAACTCTCACTCTCTCACGAACGAAACCCCGGGTTGCGGCGCTGTTCACGGCAGAATGTAGTCGATGGAGTGTCGGTCCTTGCAACCTTCGACCATAACATCCCGACTCTCCCTTTCCGGAACGTGGACGGTTTGCTCAAGTAGGCTGGTCCGTGGATCCTGCACATTCAGTCGAGCTCCAGCTGCTCGCACGACCGAGACACTCCCAAGCTCATCACTGCTCCAATCCACAGCAGGTGGCGATTTCGGAATCAAACTCGCGCCGTCGATCTGCGCGCTCGCCATCATCATGACAGCATCGCGCGGAGTCGACGTGAGCACGTCGGTGAGAGCCCGGAAGACGTTTGCGTGCGAGTCGAATTGCACGATTCGCCCCGACCGATCAAAGTACACGTGCGTCTCTATCGGTATGCAGAGCTTGCAGCCCAGTACGCGCTGCGTAAAGGCCTCGTCGCTTCGAATCTGTGGGAACACGACGTCAATCGTGCTCTGCGAGACGCGACTGTAGAAGCCACCGACGCACTTGACGATCGTGAACTCGGGTTCACTCGCAACGACCACCATCGACGAAATGAAGAACGAGTGCATGCTGAAGACCCGTGTGTATCGCTCCCACTGCTCGAAGAGCAGCTCGCGACCGAAAGCGGATGTGCTGATCGCGACTCTTGCCATGCGTACTCGCTTCCAGGAACGAGCGTTCCTCTGGTTTCCACTCTCGGTGTCCACGCCTGTAGACTTGGAAATAGCGGTCCGTGGTGCGCATTGCGACACCATCAAAGTTGCTCCGCGTGACAAACATTCGCGTCGCGAGTGACCGTCGCAGCGCCTCGTACTGCTGCACCTGCTGCTTGAGGTCGTTCACGTCGAGTGTGAGGTTGAAGATGCGCGAGTTGTCGGCTTCTTTCTCGAGCCAGTACTGCATCTCCTGTGGGGCGAGCTTGCGCGTACGCTTACGCGGCTGCGCACAGCCTTTCACCGGTTTGTTCCGGGTGCTGCTCTTCTTGTATGGGTCCTTCGTCGGCGCCATGTTCGCTGGAAGAGCGACTAGCGGTTGTTTCAGTAGAGCCAGCTCTTCGAGCTCAGTGCGCCGCCGCAATCAGCACGTGATTCGCTAGTAATGGAATAGAGTGCTTAATGTCGCCTCAAGTCGCTGTGTGCGGCGGCGAGAAGCTGGTGCTGGTCGTCGAACGAGTCGCCTGTATGGTTCGAATTCCTTCTCAAGGCAAAATGTGACGGTTGGAATCTGTGGATTGCAAACGGATCATCGTGATTCCAGAATCCGGAATCCAGATTACTGCCACTACTTTAGTACGTATCCTTCCTGCATACCTGCACTTGCTTGCCTGACGCCAGCAGCGTCTCAATGCGCAACATCGTGCGGTTGAGCTCCGCGAGCGCATCGATAACTCCCGAGTGCTCAGTGCCACCAGCACTCGCAATCTGCAGATTCTCGGACGTCCGAGTCGCGTCTCCACTGCGCTTTGCCATCAGCGCGTCCCGGTGGTTCATGATCGCGTCCTTCACCCCAAGCGCGTTCTTTGGCGCGTGGAGCGCGAGCTCTGGGAACGGACTCGTGGACCCTGCGGTCTGCACCTCGAGTGTCCAGATCCCGAAGCGCCGCTGTAGGAACCCTTGCTTTACGCTCAGGTCCTGGATGCGGTCGAGTGGGATCGATTGCGTTGTGCGAGTCAGCCAGCCGGACTCGCTTGTGATCTGCGTCGCACTCACGCGGCAGCGCTGGGACTCGAGCGTCTTGCGCAGTAGCCACGGGACCGCCAAGAACGCGAGAACAAAGTCAAGTGCGAGGGCGACGCTGGCCATCGCGAACACCACGGGCGTGCTCGAGCCAATCGACGGCGCCTGGCGATCGCTGAGGTTTGAGTCGGGCCCGATAAGCTCCACTAGGGACGCGGTGCTCATTCCCATGACGGAGTAACTCGCGCCCGCGATGCCGACCGCGACGATTACTCCAGTGGCTTTGGCGATGCTTTCGCCATAGCTGCGCGCTCGCGCAACGTCGAACTCAATGTGGAGGTCGTCTCGAGTCGCCATCCTATTGTTCTGGTTATTCTGGTTAGCTCAGCTGCTGATGCGGCTGCTGAGAGACCTGAGGGTTGGTGCTGCTGGATGTGTGGAGCTTTCAGCAAGTTGGGAATGAAGAAGCGAAGGGCTGAGAGCCCTTGAGAGACCGCAAAACGCTGTTCCATCAGATAACGTTCACCATCAGAAAGATGGTGATGTCACCATCATTCATTGATGAAAGATCCCTCTTATTGTGCCCGTGGGTGACATGACGTGACATGACGTCCCACGGTTCGTTGTAACAGATTGACGGTTCATTGTGACCGATTCGTCGGTTCGAAATTCGGACGCTGTGTGAAATAGTTTCAAGTGTTTGAAATTCGAACGGTTCGTTTAACAAACGAACCGTTCGGCGACAATGTCCGGTTTTTGTAACCGTACGCCGACATGTCCGCCTTTTTTATTTTCCCGAAATTTATATCAGGTTTTATTTTTACACGTAAACATATTACTGCAACCTTTTTACAATTGACGAGCGTTTTTACAATTTACAAGAGTTTTACATTTTTACAAAGGTTTTTACACTATCTCCAGAGTTTTACGAAGTGCCATCACGTTTTTACAAAGAGACGTGTAAATACACGGTTTTTATACGTGTCGTGCTTGTAAAAAACCGTAAATACTGATTCGTAAAATCTCGTGATTTTACAGATTTTACGTTGAGGTACGCTGTAAATATTTGTTGCCGTATGTCCGTAATCGTAATTTTACTATTCTGTGCTCTCTTTGTGTGATCTCATACAGATCTGTGTGAGATCACACAGAGAGAGCACCGCACTCATGCCGACCACGCGATTCCCGACGCCGTCGTGGCGGATGCCGCCGCGCGCAACGCCAGAGGCGAGCCGTTCGCGCACATAGCGCGCTCCGCGCCTTTCTCGCCACAGGCGATTGGGCGCGCAGTCACTCGGTGGCGAGACCGCGTCGGTTCGGTGGGTCCAGCGCGACCACTCACACAGTGGTTGCTCGCCACCCCCGCCCCGTTTCTGCTTCCGTCCCTGTTCCAAGCCCCCCCTCCCACCGCTCCTGCCCCTCCCGGCTCCTGGCACGCAGGCCAAGCTCGCGCTCGTCCCTCAAGAACGACTGTCGCCGTGCCCGACCCCACACACCCACACACCGTGGTGCGACCTCGGTGTGCCAACGCCGGTACACCGAGGGCCGCTGAGGTCTATCCGTTTTGGGTTGGGTGGCGGGTCCCGCTCGAACGTGCTCGCTGCATGCCGGTGGGACCTCGTCACCCTGTGCAGCTACCTTTGGTTCGCGCTGTAACGGGCTCTCCTATCCCATTACATGGAGATTGATGTGGACCACATCATCTCGAGCGTGTACCACTGGGATACGGTTACCGAGGTGGAATACCGGTACTACCGTGATGTACCCACGTGCATGAGATGACATCATGGGA
>JAASGD010000400.1:0-23693 GCA_023334115.1 Globisporangium megalacanthum
GGAGCACATCCGTCGCTTCGATGCTCGCGCCGTGCGACAACAGTTCAATCGCGATGTCGGTGCGATCCGTATACGCCGCGACATGCAGCGCAGTGACGCCTTGAATAGCCGCCGCCATGTCGGCGCCTCGCTTCAGAAGCATCCGAACGATCTCCAAGTGATCATTCCGGACAGCAACGAATAGAGGAGAGCCCCCGTGAGATCGTGCGAGGTCCACGCTTGCTCTGCGTGCCAGCAGCGCCGCAACAGCGTTCTTGCGTCCATTTGCCGCCGCAAGGTGTAGCGGAGTACACCCCTCGGTGTTGAATTGGTCGATGTTTGCTCCCTTGGCCAACAAAGTGACCACAACCGCTTCGTGGCCGTTCTGGGAAGCGAGGTGCAGCGGTGTCGACCCTTTCGTTGTCTGCGCATCAATTTTCGCTTTTCGTCCCAGAAGATGCTCAACGACGGGCGCGTGGCCCTTCTCAGCAGCAGCGTGGAGTGGGCTCGCCCCGTGCAAGTCTGCGGCGTTGACACCAGCTCCGTGCGACAACAGCGCCGCAACGATGGCCAGGTGGCCATTCTGACAAGCAATAAACAGCGGGGTCGCTCCGTTTGCTTGCTTCGCATCTGTGCGTGCTGCTCTTTGCAACAGCTCGTTGACAATGTCGACGCATCGATTCACCGTCGCGACGTGCAGCGGCGTCCACATCTTCGCATCTGCTTTGTTCACATCCGCTCCGAAATCGAGAAGAACGCACACGACGTCCGTTCGGCGAGCTCGACACGCCTCAAGCAACGGCGTGACGCCGCTGACTCCGACGCTGTTGAGCAGCGCACTGAGGCTCGGGACGCGGTTGAGTTGTCGTCGAATCCACTCGGCGCGGAGGTCGCGGCAGGCAACAATCAGGATCTCGAGCAGAAATGCTCTCTCCGCTGGTGAGGAGCGGAGCGATAGCGTGCGAAGATACGCAGCTGCCAAATCCGCTTCCATAGCAGGCACGTGTTGTTCTTGGGCTCCGTCGAAGGTGTCGTGGTTCACGTGAGCTGCTGATTCCAGAGTGAGCCATGATTTGGATCCATTTTGGTGCTTCGGCGCCCCTCACTGTGAGTGTCGTCCTAACTCCGCTTTTCTCCCGGACTTAGACGGATTGCAACAGTTCACTGCCGACCTGAGCCCGTTTTTCGCAATCACAAAGTCAGTCCGTCCGTCAGCCAGCATGTTCGCAGGCAGCGCCGCGAGCGTCGACGACGACGGCGTGCGCACGCCGCCGCTCTCGCCACTCGCCACCACCACCACTACCTCCATGTCGAGCGCATCGCAAACGGAGCCGCAGTTCTGGTGCCACGAGTGTGACGAGAACGTAGTGACGCGTGTCGACGACGAGTCTGAGGAAGTCTGCTGCCAGCGCTGTGGTGGCAACTTTGTCGAGGAAGTCGAGCCGGTGCGTCGTGCGTTGCTGGCTTTGTGCATTGGTTGCGTACGCTACGAGTGGGCAGCTGACGCAGCCGAGAGCACGGCCATAGGACGACCCGCCGCAGGTCTTTCGAGGCGACGCAGAGCAGCACCAGCCATCGCTAGCGACGGCGACAGCGAACGAAGTGGACGAGGAGCGCGACGTGCGTCTGTAGAGTGCGTAGAGTGTGCGAAGGCTGGCGTGTGGTATCGCACTCACTCTATGCGCGTGTGTCCAGTTCTTTGAACGGTACATCTCAGAGGTCCGAGGCGAACTGGGCGGTGGCGGACGGGACAGTGACGCCACCGCTGGAGGCGGCCGTGGACGGCCCAGGATCCAGCGCCAAGCGACGTCTGGCGGCTTCTCCGAGTGCGTCTGTAGTTAAGAAGCGCTTAGGAGTTGGTTGGGAGAAGCGTGCTCACTGAAACGGGCGAGGGCCGCCCACCCTCGCACACTTGTCGACGCTGTGGACGGACCGGCAGGAGTCTGATGCAGCTGCTCAGCGGCGGAACCGGCACAGCAGGAGCTGCAGGCACGCGCACTGCGCGCATCATTAGCAGCGACGGGACGCCCATGGAGGTGTTCATTGACGGCGGTGGTGGCGACGTCGGCGGTCTGTTTGGCGCGCTCGGAGGCGTGCTTGGCGGCCCATTCGGCGCCCTCGCGAGCAACCCTGGCGACTACGCGTTCGGGAACATCTCGAACATCATCAACCAGCTGATGCAGAACGACCCGAACCGTGTACGTCTCGAGAGAGAGGGAGGGGGAGGAGCGAGTGGGCCTAGCTATCCTAACTTTGCGTGGTTGCGTGGTGGGGACGGACGACAGCACGGAGCTCCACCAGCCGCCAAGGATGCGGTGGAGAAGCTCCCAAAGGTGAAGATTTCTCAGAGCGACGTCGACGGGAGCGCCGAGTGCCCCGTGTGCAAAGACCTCTTTGCGGTCGACGAAGACTCGCACAAGCTCCCGTGCGCGCACTTGTTCCACGTCGACTGTATACTGCCGTGGCTTAAACAGGTGCGTTCGATCGCGAGTGAGTGGGTGGTCCGAGCGAACGAACGGCTGGACTAACGACGCATGCATTGGGGCGATACGGCGGGCGACCCAGCACAACTCGTGTCCAGTGTGCCGACACGAGCTCCCGACAGACGACCCGGACTACGAGCGACGCCGAATGTCCGTGTCGGAGTGAGCATAGACGAGCATTCGCAGCCAACCAGCCAGTACCAACAAGCAAGCAGACCAAGAGAGGCAGGCAAGAAGAGAAGAGAAGCGCAAGTCAAAGTTAGCACCAGTGTCGATTCCTTCTGTCGTTTGGTTCCCGACTTGTCGTCACTGTCGTCCGTCCCTATTGTCATGAAGGCAAAGAAGCCGAAGAAAGCGTCGCCAACCTCTCAGCCGCCGCAGAATCCACAGGACTGGTCCGCGAGTGGTCATGGGGCCTCCACGCGGGAGGCGGTCGAGAGCACAGCAGCAGCGCTGGCGCTGGCGATCAACAAGTACGAGGTGCGAGTGGACGAGCGACGAAGGGAGAGCCTAGTGTGGCAGGCACAGTATCTATCCAACTGAGCGCCTGCCTTCGTGTGATATGCGCGGGGAAGACGCTGCTGTCGCTCGCCAAGTCCAAGACCGCGGACTTTGCGTTCCTTGAGCCAGCGGCGCTCATCGTGGAGCTCGCAGGTGGAGCTTGAGGGTGGTGCTGGCGGCAGTTGCACTCGTGTGGGGTGGGAATCAGAGAGTGACAGTGGTGTGGCGTGCTGCTGTAGAGTGCTATCTATGCTGTAGCCGACTGAAGCGAACGGCACGGCCGATCGCACGCCGTGAAGAATCAGGATCATTCTCAGCAGAGCTGGGGCCTCACGACACGGAACCAGTAGTGCCGAGTGCGGAAGAACTAGACGAAGCAGGCGAGCTCCTTGAGAAAGCTCGCAGCTTGTTCAAGGTACAATACTGCTGGTCGTTCGTCAGGCTGGTGTTTGTTTGCCTCCACAGTCACCCACTCGCTTGTTCGTCGCTCAGCTGCCTGAGGTCGCAAAGACCACAGCTGCGATCCGTGGCGAAGCGCAAGCGTTGCTCCAGCTCGGAGACCTCCAGAGTGCACGCGGGGTAGCTACACTATCTCTTCGTCGCACGCTGTCGACGAACTGCTTTCAGCAAAAAGCCTCGCAGCGTACTGACCTTCCCGGTCTCCACGCTGCTCACTCCACTAGCAACTGTCCGAGGCACAGACGTCGTACTCGGACGCCGTGCGACTGAGCTATAGCATCGCAGATGAAGCCACCGAGTCCGTTCTGGTTCGTGCAATCGCCCACCCACCCAGTGTCTACGAGGTCGCGTAGCTTCCTTCCCTCATTCATGAACACTGAGGATGGTGTTTGCTGCTGGTTGTCGGCTGGTCACCAGACCGCCAAGCTCCAGGCGCTGCAGAGAAGCGTCGATACACAGACGCACGCGACCACGAGCCAGCAGCCGAAGACTGTCGGCGACAAGGAGCACGCGACGCTGCTCGCGGCGTTCGAGAAGCAGGCGGTCAACGAGACGCTCTCGCGTGACCAACTGAAGGCGTTCGCGAGCGACCTCGGGACACGCCCAGCGCTGAGCGACGCCGAAGTGGACGAGATCTGGGAGCAGGTAATCGCCTCCAAGTGGCGACACGACAACGTACCAAGTACGCTCTCTCATTTGCTAGCGCTCATGTGTTCCGTTGGTGCTACAGATGCGAACCAACGCGACTCGGTCGGAGCGAGCGTCCGTGGCAGCTAAGAGCGACAGCATCCCGTTTGAAACGCTCTGGAGCTGGTGGACGCAGGACACTGGAGACGCACGACGCAAGCACAAGACGCTGCGGGTGGAAACAGGACAGTGAACGAGACCTCGCCAGCGACGACACGGTCGAAATGACACATGAACTTGGCTCCTCTGTTGTGTTGCGGCGCGTCGTGGTGCCTTACGTTGCTTGTCGCTCTCGCTGTGACGACTGGACGCACATGGAGGGAGGGGGAGGGTGGTGGTGGTGGTTGTCTGCATCGAACGCTTGGCCGGTTCTCAGAGGAAAGCTTCGTCTCCTGCTCGCGTCGACTGGACGAGCTAGTACTTCTCGAGCGCCCGGGTTGCAAAGTACACGACGTCGCTATCACTGTCCTGCAGCAGCGCGACGAGACACGGCTTGACGGCCGCCTCCACCACCGCTGCGTCTACTTTCGTCGCCACCACCTCCAGTGTCTTTGCGACGTTGAATCGGATGTTCGGCACCGGGTCCTGCTTGATCCGATCCGATCCGATCCGACACGGCACCGCACAGAGATGACAACGCCGCGTGAGTCCACCAGAATCGCATAAGTGCGTCTTTGACGCAACGACAACAACAACGTTGGCCGGCGCGCACCTGTGCCAACTCCACTGCGAGTGGGATCATCACGGTCTGGATCGTCTCGGGGTTCACGGCGTCGCAAAGCACGCGAACCGCGTGAAGCGACGTGAGGCGGTGCAGGTAATTGGCGTTCGCGTGCATCGCTAGGATGCGAGGGATGATGTGCGCACGAGCCCACTCGACGCCAAAGCTCTCGGTTAGTTTGCGGAGGTTGATGGTCGCCGCTTCTGCACTCGGCCATACACGAAACACCAGCGACCACCCACAGCACCATGCAGCACTTGTTAGAACAACCGCTCATGAATCCTCTTCAGCTCCAAGCAGCCGACACGACACGACAGGCACCTCGGATCGAGTACACGTTGTCCGCGAGCCACGACATGCACATGTCGGACAAGCGCTCTTCAAAGTAGTCTTGGCCGAGCTGCGCCGCCAGAAGCGGGATGTACTCTATGATGGCGAGGCGCACGCGCCACTGGCGGTCCTCTGCCAAGTGGACGATCGCTGGCAGCAGCGACTGCGACAGCAGCTCAATGCCGATCACGCTGTTGCCTTCCTCCAAGTTCGAGATCACGTTCAAGCGCACTTCCGAGTTTTGGTCGTTCAGCAACTGGAGACCACGAACAACGCCCGACATCAGCCATCTCGTTCTCGTCAGCTCTCGTCTCGTCACGCACCACAATCATTAGCCACTCCCATCACACACACACGCACCAGCAGAAACAGCGGCAAGAGGTGCTCGATCGTAGCTTCGCGGCCCAAGAACGGAGAGATCTTCATCACCACTCCCGCGAGCGCCGACCGGACGTGGTCCGACAGGTCACGCGCGAGCGTCTGGAACGACGGCACGATCTTCTCGACAATACGCTGGGGCTGGAACAGCTTCGTCACGCCAACCGCCTGCAAACCACGACAACGCCGACAAGCCACGACATGTTTGAGGCTGAGCGACGCCTGCCACCGCATCATCGTACACGAGCTGAAACGCGGCGTCTCCGCACCTTGGACGTCGCCGACGTGCGCACTTCGGCCTCACTGTCCTCGAGCAACGCGCTGAAACAGTCGCACATGGACGAGTTCACGGTCTCGGGACTCACAGCGTCGCAGATCTCGGGGAACCGGTTCGCCACGGACCAGCGCACGCGCCACGAGCCGTCCCGCGCAGTGTCAAACACGGTCGACAGCAGCTGCGTGTTCACGACTTCGCGCGGTACGAGCTTCGCGAGCGCGACAGCGTTGTCGATCGTGTGTATTCTCACCGAGTCCTGCCGGTCCTGCGCCAGCGCGAGGTACAGTGATACGAGCTCTGCGTTCGCGCTCTCTGGGTCCACCTGGTACGACAGATCCATGACGATGCACCGTGCGTCAGCAACGGCTTGTCGGGTCCATGCGACACCACGTGAGCTCGCTGGTGGATCGGTACGTACCACGGACGCAAAGCCACCGAGCGCCGCCGCCGCTGCCTTCCGGACCATCGGCGTATCGTCGCGACAGAGCTGCGCAAACATCTGACGAAGTTCCCGCTGGAGGTCAGAAGACACGCGCGGATACCCGACCTGGAAGAGACTGCACGACGCGATGCGCGACGTGAACCTGCAGCGAACGACAGACAGTGCGTGTCGGTATCAGAAGCAGCCGAGTGGGTGACAACGTGGACACTGTGGCGGACGCACCAGTCGCGCGTCACGAGACGTCGGAGAACGGCGACAAAGTGCTCGGCAATGTGGTCCGGCCGCATGAGTTCGACAATGGTGCAGATCGACTTGACTGCCTGTGTTCCCGTGGTCCAGCAGGAGCGATTCACACACAGACACCGCGTTAGAGCAGCAGGTCTAGGATACCGTCAGTGTCCGGCTGCTCTTCTTTGCTATACCTACCATGTCTCGGACAGACGCTTCGTCGACAGTCGCGAGCGACTCGAGCGGCTTGAGCAAGAGGTACGCGTGCTCGGGACCGCCGACAACGTCGACAAAGTTGCCCAGCTCCTCTGCCATTACGAGCAGCACTTCGTCTTCATCGTCGAGCGAGTCTGTGCGAACGTGACGACGATACATTAGGCCGCTGCTCTCTTCACTGGCAGCCCATTCGCCCACACACTCAACGAACGCACCATTGAGGAACGGGAGCAGCTCCGACTGCGTGCGCTCCGGTCCAAGCGCCGCCGCTGTGACACACCAGTCGACAACAAGGAAGGCGTTCGTTCAGTCAGTACGTCAGTATGTCAGCTACGTACGTCCACGGACGAGGACGAGGAGCCAGCGCAGAGCCCACCAATGAGGTGGATCTTCTTGATCGAGTTGAGACGGAGCTGCACGTCTTCGTGCTTGAGCTCATCGACGAGGATCGCGATCGGGTACAAGCTGTCGTCTGTCGTCACAACGCGCAGCACCATAACGCCATCCTGGTTATTACAGCGACGCCTACGATCCGATATCCAGACGTCATCCATAGAAGGACGCACGCGCGTACCCGTCGCCATGGTGCGGCGGCTATCAAGTCGAGAATGGACACTGGAAGTGTCGATACCGAGAATCCGTGTCAGTAGGGACCCACCCGACCACGAGCATCCGTGTGTGAGGGAGGGAGGCGGCTCTTGCCAAGCGAGAGCGCAAAAGGGGAGGCGCTCAACGCGGTAAGGAGAAACAGGAGGCGGCAGTGGGGCGCAACGCACCAGCGGTGGTGGTGGCGGGACGGGACGGCAGGGCGAGGGCGGCGGCGAACTTCCCGAGCGCTACGTTTCTTCCGAAGGATCGCCCTCAGTTGTGTGACGGGTGGGAGGGCACCTCCAACCAGCCGGTTCAACCGTGTTCAGTGATTAAAATCAGGGAAAAAATTCCTTCCTGGGATTTTCTCACTATCACACCTATCGTTTATACTAGTCAATTGAGCAGTACAGTAGTTGATACTGAACCCCATTCGACTTGCAAGATACAAAATGGAAAACACCACCAACCCATGGATTAATGCGCGCGCAACGCCGCATCACATGGCCGTCGGTGGGCTCCGCGCGTTCGTGGAGCGCAATCACCTTGAAACGGACGCGCCGATGCTTGGTGACGTCACGAGCCCGTCCATGGACCTCACCCGCAGCCTCCGCGTACTGCTCGCGAAGAAGCCCCAATTGCTTGCTGTGCGTACTTTTCGTGTTATAAAGTACATGGATTTTTTGACATGACGAATCCACATGTGGACAGCTTACGCGAGAGCTCGAGACGCTCGACCGCCACGTCGCAAGCGCGGGGTGTCTCTTGCCGCATCCGATTCGCCTGCGGCTCACGAGCGCTACTGCTCTCCGCACACAGCTCCAAGAGCTGCTGGCGCTCAAACCTGCATTATTGCACGCTCTCCGCCGCAGCGTTGCAGCCGAAGCAGTCGACGTGGAGCTCGAGCACCAGCGGTACGAGCGGGTATGGGAAAGTGCAGATTTCCAGTCCGTCCTGGTAATTGATTGAGTATTCACATTGGATGGTCGCCAGCTCGTTCATTGCGCTGTTTCTCAAGCTCGGGGACGACCTCCCGCGCCACACGCACACGCTCGCGCCACTCGACGGCCTCGCCGCGGACCTCGCCGCCCGTCAGCACGAGTTCGAGCGCGTCGTCCGCGACCTCGCAGCCACAATCGCCGACTACCACGCGCTCTGCACGGAGATTACGACGCTCCGGGCCGTGTATTCGCACTTACAGAGCGACTCCAACATGCGTTGATACTGGACGCACTGTCGTGACGCTCTCTCTCTTGCTCGCGTAACCCCTGTACCCCGTACCCCTCCCTCCCCTTTCCCTGACGCTGTCACGACTCGTCTACCGACGGAAGCTGCACGCGCACGCAGACTTTGGGCGGCGGCACTTGCGGCACATGGGCGGTGGGGGCGTGCGCTGGCGCTTCGGACTCGGCTCGCGCGCGTCACTGCTCCCACCGTACCCTCGGTCCCGGTAGTCCGAGCCGCCGTACCGGTCGCCCGACCCCGAGCTGTTGCCGTACCGGCTGCCACTACCGCTGTTGCTGTAGCGACTGCCGCTCGCGCGGTCCGAATAGCTGTCGGATCGGTGGCGGTTGCCTCCACTTCGGTCTCGGTCGTCCCGGGCGTACCGGTGGCTGTCGCGCGACCGCGCGCTCTCGTCGGTCTTGAGCTCGAGGCAGCGCTTGCAAAGACGTTCGTTCGGGCCGCTCACGCACATAGACCGCGGCGGCGGCAAGCGCGGCTTCTTCACCGAGTCTGCGTCAGTCGGACGGCGGTACCACTTCGGCGTCGGCTCGAACCGCTGCGCCACTTGCGTGCAGATGAGCTCGACGTAGTCCTGGATCGCGGCTTTCGAGATGAACTGCTCGTACAGCGCGTTCGCACGCGCAGCGATTGCACGGCACTGGTCGTCGTTGTCGCGGCACCACTGGATCTTCTCTGCCAAGTCCGACAGATCGGCTTTCACTGGCACGTGGTCTTCGAACGGCTTGAGGATCGGGTAGTACCACATCTTGTCGGCGACGCAGCGCGACTCGACCTTGAGGATCACGGATCCGAGCCGCATGAGGAACGCGTACCGGTTTGCAGCACAGTGGCCCTCGACGTACAGCAGGTACTTGAACGCTGACTGCTCGTAGATGGGGATGAAGTGCTGCCGCCCCGCTTCAAAGTTCAAGCCTTCTGTGCGCAAGAACGTCATCGGCTTGCCCGCAATCTTCTTGTCCCGCAGGTTCCACGTCGTCACTTCAGCGTTCAACAGCAATACGCTGTCGCCCGCGTCCACGCCGTTCTTCGCTGGGTCGTTCTTCCACAAGTTCGATAGGTGTGCGAGCTGCAACCGCTGGTTCGTCTCGACGGTCGTGCCGCCGCCGGTAGCGCTGCCGCGGAAGAACGCCGTGTCGACTTTCTCTTCCCACGGCTTGTAGAACTTGCGAAAGTTCGACGCAGTGAACAAGTCGCGTGGCTCTTCGACGCCGTGGCGCTTCTTCTGTCCAGGTTTGAGCTCGCAGAAGCACTCCCAGTCGTTCTGGCAGTTCTCTTTGTCGCGACACGGACACGCGTCGCAGTGCGTGTGCTTAAAGCTCTGCGGGAACACGAGACCAGTCGCAGCTTCCCAGTCTTCCGAGCACGGGAATGGAATGTCGGCGAACCGCTCCGAGATGTAGAAGCTCATGATCGGCGCGTACGTCGCGTACTTGAACCGCGTGAGCGGAATGTCGTCCGCTGGGTTCCGGTCGTCCTTGTCGAAGAGAAACCCGTACGGCTCGCTCAGGTTTTCCTACCGAGGAGACGACACAGACGAGAGTGGGTGTGAGTGAAGGCTGCTGGCTACAAGGCGTCCACAGCTCTCATGTGCCCCTCACCTTCAAATGCGGATAGTCGCGCTTGTTGATGAAGAACTCGCAGTCGGGGATGTTGCGGTGCTTGCACGCGTCCTCGAGCCTACAGACGACAGCCTCAGCAGCTCATAAGAGACGGACGACACCACCAGCCAACCACGCGATGGCGACCAGCGTACATGTCTCGGAGCTGCGTGAGGAACTGGTCGCCCCAGTACTGCGTCTCGTGCTCCTTGTCGCGGTAGCGACAGTGCTCGTTGCAAATGATGTTGCCGTTCGCCCACCACTTGCGCGGGTCGTTGATAATGTTCTCGCGCCGGTAGTAGTTCCGCTTCTCCTTGTAGTACTGGAACATGGACCCGTCCGAGCTGTCAAACTTGACATTGTCGCCCCAGTTGTTCTCAAAGTCCTTGTTTGCAAACGGCACAAAGAGCACAACACGGCGGCGTCGGATCATCACAAAGATGCCGCAGCGCATGTGATGGAAGAGGTACTTGAGCGTGTTGTACGTCGACTCGCGGTTCGTCTACGGTCCAGTGTCGTTAGTCGGTATCCATTCATTCCTTCAGTATCCGTCAGTCCTACCTATGGACAGGCCATGCGCACGCACCTTGCGGTGGAACGGCAGGTTCATACGTGACGCGACGCCGTCAGCGACACCGACGCCCTCGCCGTGGAGGAAGCGGTTGTCTGGGTGCATGTCGCTCGGAGGCTCCGCTGGGAAGCGCTTGTCGTATTCTTCAATCTTGGGGATCAAAATCGTCTCGATCTATTAATAGCACGTCGTCACATCCCGTCAGTCAGTTGGCCATGAGTGCGTTTGGAGCGCAGCCATCCTCAGACAGCAGTCAGTCGGTACCTGTTTCCAGTCCACGAGCATCGAGAAGACGTGCTGGAGGTTTGGGTAGTCCGGGTTCGACCCGCGCGTGCAGTGGTGGCGGATGAACGTCTCGCACTCGGACTTGGTGGCGAACTTGGGGACGCCGCCAGCGCCGTCGGCGTCAAGCACCACGCGGCGCCACTCGGGCGTCTCCTCGTCCTCGAACGCAAAGATGCCACGCAGCATCGGTCGCTGGTCCATGGTGCTGTTGGCGGGACGGTGGTGGTGGCTGCGTTCGTTCACAGTGAGCGAGCGTGTCCAGGTCACGACCACGAGCGGCACTTTTGTGCGAGCTCAAGCCAATTGCGAAGTGAGGGTGTGATGAGTGGGGGCGGCTGGTGAAGTCATAAAGCGACAACAATTCCTCTCTTCAAGCATTTGATGCTGTTCAATAAGTAAAATGTGTGGGCCACTCTAGTTGTAACTGGTGACGAGCAGTACCGCACACGCCACCAGTGTTCGACTTTTTTCGCGGGAATGTGTCAAACCGGGACGTCCAGCCACCAAACCATCCTGTCGCCACAAAACGGGCACTCTCCAGTCCGCTCAGCGAGCTGTCCCGTGCGTTTTGGAGGAATAAACGCAGGCGCACGGTACGAAGTGGACATGTTCTCGTGACGTCCAGTACTGTATCCTACCACACTCGTCGAGCCAGATGAAAGTCTTGTTGGTCCAACACCTGTTGCTGGATCCACACTGCAAATGGAACTCGATCAGTGCATTCCACAAAAATCCTCACTTCAATCTGACAACAGTGACCATACTAGCGCCACCGAATCGCGCACGAAGAGCCCCGCCCGCACCCACGCACGCCCATAAATTACCAACCAACGTCCAACAACGACGGTTGCGAGCACGTCGCTCGGCACTCGCTCATTTTGAGCGAAGCGCCGACACGTCCTTCCTTCCTTCTCGTCGCCGCTAGCAGAGCGTCCATCGCCTAGACAAAGCGAAGCACACGCTCCCTACTCACAATGGCTGTCATCGGCCAGTCGGACCCGCCGGGCGCCGTCTTATCCACCAGCAACAGCACCAATGCGACACCGACTGCCGCCGCCGCGTCGTCTCCGAGCGCCACGAGTCCGAACGCGCGCTCGCTCTCGTCGTCAAGCAAGACGAGCAACCAGGCGGCCGCCACCAAGCCGCCCGGCTCGCCGTCCCAGCCGCAAGCGATGCCCTCGGCCACGTCGCGGGACGACGCGAGCCGGACCGACCTCGCGCGCCACGGCTCGCACTTTGAAAACGTCGACTTCCAGAAGCGCGACTCGGTCCACAACATCCGACGCGAAGTCGAGACGAGCCAGCAGCAGTCGACTGCGTTCTTCCACCGCGACTTTGACAAAGACATTCATGTCTTCACGGAAGTCCCGACGATCAAAGTGCTCGGCGGCCGGTCGGAAGAAGCGTGGCCGACGCACTACGTCGAGTACGACGTCGAAGTGCGGTACAAGGACGTGACGTGGCAAGTCGAGATCCCCAAGTCGACGCTCTACGGGCTCTGGTTCTTTATCAAACGCCAGTCGAACCTCAAGTTCCCAGCCATGAACAACACTAACAATGGCGGCAGCAGTGGCGGGCTCCCCCAGAGCCCCAGCAGCGCTGGAAGCCAGCCAACCACGACTGCTGCAGCGGCAGTCGGAGCCTCGTGGCCGCAGATGCGCAAGCTCTTCCTCGCAACTGCCGACAAGTCGGTGAACCCCGAGATGATTGCGCTCATCCAGCAGTACTTGGACGCCGTCGTGCGGGTCCCCCGGCTGCTCTCGTCGGCGTACGTCGTGTCGATGCTCCAAGTGAGCAACAGCACGTTCGACGACGACGAAGGGTACACGTCGGTGCGGGAAGGGTGGCTCAAAGTGCGCATTTGGCTCAAAGGCAACAACGACAACGTGCGCATCAACCGCGGCGCCGTGACGTGCGACAATGAGTGCTTCAACTGCATGTGCGTAGTCAAGCGCGTGAACTTTAAGTCGAAGAAGTGGCGCTGGGTCGCGCTCAAGCACTCGAGCATCGCAGTGTACCCGTCGCTGCAAGAGACGAAAGCGACCGACGCGTTCCTCTTTGACCAGAAGTTCAACATTGAACGCGGCATCCACTCGGCTGGCTCGAACACGGCGCTGCTCGTGTCGAACTCGACGTACGTGCTCCAGCTGGAAGCCAAGACGAAGCAGTCGATCCTTAAGTGGGCGAACGCGATCCGGAAAGTCGCTGAGAAGAGCGTGTGGTCGCAGTCCCACCGCGACGACTCGTTTGCGATCCCTCGTCACCCGCACCAGGTCCCGTCCTACGCACGCTGGTTCGTGGACGGCAAAGACGCGTACGAAGCCATGTACGACGCGCTCTGTGCCGCGAAGAAGGAGATTTACATTGCCGGCTGGTGGATCTGTCCGACAATCCACCTCTTGCGGCCAGCAGCGCTGTACCCGCACTCGCGACTGGACCAGCTGCTCCTCAAGAAGGCAGAAGAAGGCGTCAAGGTTTACATCTTGATGTACAAGGAGATCTCGGTTGCACTCACGCTCAACAGCAACTTCTCGAAGCAAGTGTTCAACCGCCTGCACGCGAATGTCCACGTGCTCCGCGACCCCGACTTCCTCATGAAGCACTTGGGGTTGTGGTCGCACCACGAGAAGATTGTGAGCGTCGACCAGAAAGTGAGCTTTGTCGGCGGTCTCGACCTCTGCTTTGGACGCTGGGACACGCGCGACCACGTGCTGTTTGACGAGCCCGGACAAGGCGCGAACTTCCTCGGCAAGGACTACTCGAACCCGCGCGTGAAGGACTTTGTCGAAGTGCACTTGCCAGAGAAGGACCTGATTGACCGGGAAGAAGTGCCGCGCATGCCGTGGCACGACTGCCACTCCCGCCTTGAAGGACAACCAGCCCGTGACGTGGCGCGTCACTTTATCCAGCGTTGGAACTACTCCGTCTCGACGCGTCGAAAGACGTCGAAGCTGCACCACCTCGTCCCAATGAAGGACTACGAGCGCACGACGGACAAGCCTGTGTACAGCTCGCACATGCTGAACAAGCGCTTGCAGAAGGCTGTTCGTGCAGTGCAGACTGTCAATGGGATGCGGAAGAAGAAGAAGGCGAATGCGTCCACTCTGCGTAACGAGGAAGAAGAAGAGGAGGAGAAAGAGGAAGCGACTGCTTCAGAGAAGCCCCGTGGCTTTGACCACGGCCGGCAGCTCTCGCGCGTTCTCAGTCGCGATGGCTCATCGACAACACCGTTTGGCGAAGCGAACTCGGACCCGGACTCGAGTGAAGACGAGGAGGAGAGCAGCAACGACACGGACCGTGTCGCGGCCGACGACGCCGCGAACATTGCGAAGCGAGGGTTCCCAGTGAACTCACAGATTCTGCGCAGCCTGTCGCTGTGGTCGGGCGGAAGTCCGACGGAGCGGAGCATCCAGAACGCGTACTTGCGCCTCATCAGCGCAGCGAACCACTTTGTGTACATTGAGAACCAGTTCTTCGTGTCGGGGCTCGACGGCGACCACTTGTGCTCGAACCGCATTGCGAACGCGATCGTCGAGCGGATCCGGAAAGCGGCTGCGAACAAGGAGAAGTTTCGCGTCATGGTCGTGATGCCGCTGCTGCCGGCGTTCCCTGGCAAGCCGGACGACAAGGAAGCGAGCAGTCTCCGCGGAGTCATGCACTGGCAGTACCGGAGCATCTGCCGTGGCGAGAACTCGATCTACCACACGCTCTTTAAAGAGCTCAACGGACGCGACCCGTTCGAGTACATTGCGTTCTACGGCTTGCGTAACCACAGCACGCACGGCGACGAGCCCAAGACGGAGGAAGTGTACGTGCACAGCAAAGTGATGATCGTCGACGACAAGAGCTGCATCATTGGGTCCGCGAACATCAACGAGCGCAGCATGACAGGCGACCGGGACTCGGAGATCGCCGTCCTCATTGACGACACTGAGATGGACGAGAATGTCCGGATTGCGAACGGCGCCGCGAGTGTCGGCAAGTTTGCGCACTCGTTCCGCATGAAGCTGTTTGAAGAGCACTTTGGCGTCACGCCGGGGTCCGAGCTGTACGAGAAGTACCGTGACCCCGTAACGTACAACTCGTGGTTTGCGATGCAAGACCACGCGATGCGCAACTGCCAGATCTACGACAATGTCTTTGGGTGTCTCCCGTCCGACAACATTGTGTCGTTCAAGCAAATCAACTTGCAGCTCCACCCAGACGCGAAGCACGAAGGACCAGCGGTCCAAGCGCGGTCTGCGATCCAGCCGCTCTCGCCCACCACGCAGCACCCACGTGGGGAGAAGCAGCCAAACGGGAAGCTGAGTCCGCATGACAGCGCCGGCGAGCGGACATTTGGCTCGCCTGTCGACAGCAAGACTGGCTCGGACTCGGTCGTGCACGAGCACCAGGTGGAACCAGACGTGACGGAGGGCCAGACGAAGAAGACGGACGCTCGCAAAGATAACCGCGCGGGGAGTTCGAGTGCAGAGGGCGAGACTGACCGGGAGGACGACGGACTCGCAGCGCTCACGCGGGACGACTCGTTCTTGAGCGGTGCGATGACGGCCAACATGCGCAAGAGCACCCAGATCTCGGTGCGCAAACACGAGCTGCGGGGCGTCCAGGGACAGATTGTGTACTTCCCACTCAAGTTCCTCGCGGACGAGGCGCTCGAGCCAAAGCTCTTCCCGGCCGAGCTGTTCCAGTGAGTTGCCGCCAGTACTCCATTGGTGAGTCGATGATGAATGAATGAATGAATGAAAGAGCCACGTGAAAGATCGTCGTTGTTGACTCCATTCAGCCCTTGGTGTCCGGCCGCTCTGCCCCACCTCGTCCGCCTTCCAAGGAGCTCCTCATTCTCAAAGAGATCGTTCTATCGCTCGCATACTCACGTGTTTACTGGCTCTTGGAGCAACACCACAAGCAATCCCAGATTTTTGTCATCTCTGCTGACTTTTTGTGCTGACTTCGCTTCCAGATAGTGACCTCACGACAAACTGCAAAATCGGCAACTCATCTCAGTTCATCCCAGTGTCCACACAGGTATGCTGTATGCGCTCGAACAGCAAGCAAGTGCTTGAAGTCAGCTATGCATCGCCAACCAAACCAAACGAAGAGATGCTTGCACATGCAGTGAGTCGCATCCCCCGTCTGCTGGTTGCAAGAGGGGACTTCAGTGCTTCATTCACTAGCACAAGACACACAACTTGTGCAAGCCATCAAGCAATGCGGGCAATCCTATCGACTCCATGTCAAACCGAGCCATAGAACGCCTTCGTTCCTACTAGTATTCGATGCCCTGCTCGCTCCAACTCATTCTCGCTTTTGCGTCCTCGACCACAAACAACCACCACCCCTTGCGCTCACTGAGGCTTCAACTCTCCGCTCTCCAGTAGCGCAGTCTCCTTTCTCGAGAAGCACCATGGTCGCCATCACCCGCTTTGCTGCGCTCGCCGCGACATTTGCGTTCACCAGCGTCACCGCAGACAGCTGCAAACTTCCAGAGAACGGATCGTGCGGCTCGGATGCTGGCGTAACGTGCTGCCCAAGCGGACTGTACTGCCAACCGTGGAACGCCGGCTACTATCAGTGTCTTCCGTCTCCAGCCAAGTGCTCGCAGCAGTACACCAACATCGACTTCTACGGCAGCGACCTCAAAACGGTGTACGGCGTTCAGCCGGCAGCGTGCTGCGACGAGTGCGCCAAGACCGCCGGCTGCACGAGCTACACGTTCATCAACAGTGCACCTGGCTCGCCCGTGTGCTACCTGAAGAGCGGCTCTGCGAGCGACCGCCGTCCGCTGGTGGGTGCGGTGTCGGGTCTCGTGAACGGTGGCTCGACGTCGGCCCCCACTGTGGCTCCGCCAACACCGACTGCGACGCCCCCGGTACCGATCCAGCTTCCCGACACCCCGTGCAAGAAGGACCTGTACTACTCCACTGGCAGGTGCACACCTGGCGACGAGTACGATTGCTGCCCTGGGAAGCAGTACTGCATGCCGAATGGAGTGTGCAGCGTCACTCCCGACAAGTGCTCGAAGCAGTACACAAACATCGATTTGTCTGGCAACGACATCAAGACCGTGTACGTGAACCAGCTCTCACTCTGCTGCGATGAGTGCGCCAAGACGCCAGGCTGTAAGGCGTACACGTACAGTACCAGCGCGGGGTACTCGCCGTGCTACTTGAAGAGCGGCACTGGAATCCCGACGAAACTCACTGGTGTTGTGTCGGGTCTCTTGGACTAGGTCCATGCGTGCGAGAATGAGAATGAGAGAGAGAGAGGATCTACTGTCGAGATCGTACAGTTCAATGCAATGAATGATCCATACGCTTCGGTAATGCTCTTGCGTTCCTACGAAAGCGCAACGGTCGCATATGGGTCGTTCAAGCTCCAACGGAGCTTCTACCTGTCGGGCTCCAACCAAGAACCCTGTCTTCACTTTCATTACCCACGCCTACGTCCAGGTTAGCTTCTTGCCCTCGAGAGAACTCACGCAGAAGTACATGACCTGTTGGTGGCACCAGAGGCATAGTATCTATGTGGCTGTGCGACGAGGCGAACCGGCGACTCGACTCGATCGAGTCAGAATTGGTCGATGCTGCTGGTGACACACCTTGACAAGGTACGGAGTGGAGTTTGTTGCTTGGTATCGCTCGACAGCAGGAGTCTGGATTGTTATCTTACGAATGAGCGAACAAAGGGTCGGAAGTCCCATCTGGAGTTGGTCGTGGATGCCGCTTCAGCTTCAGCACCATCCTGATGGCATGGCGAGTACGACAGTACATTGCCGCATCGTGCGGCATTTGCCAAGCTGAATGGATGACCATTTTATCCTCGTTTTTACTCCAATTATTATTAATTTGCTATTGATTTGGTATAAAACACTTTATATTAAGGCACGAACTGTAAACCAACGCAAGCAACTCGTTGAAGTTGGCGCTAAAATCTAGGATGATTTCAAGCGAAATTTTCGACCCGAACCCACTGCTCACTCGAAATTAACTCGTTTCTATGGAACCTCTGCAGTTTAATATCTACCATCAGAAGCCGCATCTTCCAGATTTCCAGTCAATTTTTGTGTAGGGCATCCTTCCTTAAATATAGATCTTTTTTATTCCTGGTATCGGTCCCTCGATCAATTGAAAGGAGGTCACTCCGACGGAGCTCCTGGTTGTGTTGTCTCAGTTTCACTTTTTCACTTCGAAAGAACCAACCTCTCAACTTCTGAAAGCCCAGCATGGGACTCAAGCACCTCTTCTCGCGCTCGCGCGATAACGCGGCCGCGTCCGCGCCGGAGCCGCGCGCTAAGAGCCCAACCAGCCGCCCGAGCGTCATCATCACCAGCAGTAGCCACCCCCATAACACCCATCAACACAGGCGCCACGCGTCCCTCCCGCCCGCGCGGGTCGAGTCCGTGGCGGCGTCCCAACGCAGCAGTAGTGTCGGCCAGGACTTGCGTCGGTACGGCGCGAGGGCGCCGTCCACCAGCGCCGATGACGACGACAGCGACATGTCCATGTTCACGACTGCGCTGCACACTGCGCCGCCGCAGACCAGCGACGGTGCAGACGAGGCCGAGCAGAAAGCAGAGGGTGCGGTAGAGAGCCCAGCTCCCGTGGACGCAGAGCGTCGGCGACGCACGTCCAGCGGCAGCAGCAGCCACTTCGCGTGGCGCCACGCGCTCGGCCACTCGTCGCGCTCCGACAGCGGCGCCGACGCGGCCCAATCGCCGCACTCGGACGACACGGACGTGGTGATGCAAGGGTGGCTCGAAAAGTGCGGCCAGACGTTCAAGACGTGGAACTGGCGCTTCTTCGTCCTGCGCACGGACGGCGTGCTGTCGTACTACACGGACGAGAGCAAGAAGAAGCTCAAAGGCGCGCTCGCAGTCGGCTACGGCGCGCGCGCCGACATCTCGGTCCAGTCTAACATGATTGAAAAGACGTGTGTGTTTATGATTGCGTCAGCCGAGCGGAACACGATGATCGCGGCGCCGACGCACCGCGTGATGACCAAGTGGATCGCGAAGCTGCACAAAGCCGGGGCGACGCCGTCTGCGCCGTGGGATCCGCTCACGAACACAGTCAAGTTCTTTGTCCGCGACACTGAGTGTGTGCACGAGTGGAAGCGGTACGACGACCCGACGTCGTACATCCACATGGAAGGGTGTCTACTCAAGCGCGGCCACGTGAACAAGAACTGGAAGAACCGGTTCTTCCGCATCGAGCAAGGCGAGCTCCGGTACTACACGGAGAACCAGGAAGAGCTCAAAGGCGCCGTGCCGCTCAAAGGCACGGTCGTGAGTCCCGGCATGGCGCAGTGTTCGGACGGCCGCAAGTACTACTTTGTCCTCACGTCACGCGACAGTAAGTTTGAGATGCACTTGAACGCACACACAGAGAACTCGATGCACCGGTGGATCGAAGCGATCCAAGAAGCGCAGACTGCGCTCGGGAAGACCGTGGGCGCGAAAGAGACCGTGTCGGGTCTCGCGCTCGTCGTGAAGCGAGCGGAAGAGATCCCGCTCGTGCAGGTCGAAGCCGCGTACGCGCGTCCGCACGACATTGCGGTCGAGATTGAGCGGCGGACGGAAGCGCTCGTGGTCACGAAAGCGCCGAAAGACGACGTCCCGGTCGGCTCGCAGCTCATTGCGATCGGCGGCACGAGCATCTTGCGGGAAGCGTACGCCGAGTCGCGGCTGCGGCTGCGTGCAGCTGCGTTCCCGCTCACGCTGGCATTCGTGCTGCCGCCGTACAAGAAGGGTGTGCTCGTGAAGAAGTCGCGGTCCGGCTTTGAGAACTGGAAGAAGCGCGTTCTCGTCGTGACGAATGGCGAAGTGCACTACTACAAGCAGGTCGGAGGCGGGAAGAGCGCGACACTGAAGCACCGCAAGTCGTTCTCGCTCGTCGGGTGCTATCTGAACCTCGTGCAGTTCCCGAACCGGCCGTTGTGCATCGTCGTCGCGCGGTCGCCGTCCGACAAGCTCGTGCTACAGACGACGACAGAGGACGAGCGGGTCGAGTGGGCGAGCGTGATCTACTGCAGCATCCGCATGGTGTCGCAGGGTATCACGTCCGGCCACATTGCGAATCTCGACTTGGAGAAGGGCCGACTGCCAGCGCTGGCAGCGGGGGACGACGACGAGAACGCAGACGAACGCTCGGAACGCGCCGACACGGTGTCGGACCTCCGCACTGCGCAAGGAGGCCCGGTCTGCGAGACCCGTGGCGGGTGAACGAACGAACTGAACCTCAAGGACGTGAGATATGGGACTCATTGGCGAGCGAGAGCCACTACTACAAACAACTACAGGATGACAAGTGAGTGGGAGTTGTTCACACATGAATGTACTGCAGAGCTGCAAACTTACAGTGATCGAATGGACGCACGGGTGTCGTCTCCGTCGTCGTCTCCACCACCCAGGTTTCTCCGCCAGGCTCGTGCTTCTTGAGAATGTGTTGTTACTGCACCGTGACGACACCTTCAGCTTCAACCATCCTAACGAAACGACGACGACACGGCTCAGGGGACGTACGTCTCTGTCGACTTCCAGGTGCCGCCAGCTAACCCCACAAGCGTCCAGAGAATCCGAAGGCGTGACGTCGTATCGACAGAGGTGGAACGTGTTGGACTTGCGGAAACGAGTGGTCTCAAGATAGTTTTGGCCCTCGTTGTGGTTCTCGCTTTTGACTCCCAACAGCACGCTGCCTTTTCGACTGCAACGCCATGAACCCGGAGGTTGAAGAGCAGACGGGATGCGCTGCTGGCGCTGGCGCTGGCAAGCCAAGCGAGAGGACGCCTCCGACCAAGAAGCACCACATTCTCCAGCGACGCCTCAAGGACCAGATCTCGGAGTCGCGCATGCTCGAAGTACTCGACCGGCAACTCCAGGGAGACCGAGCCAACGAGTTCCACTGGACGAACCAGGATGACGAAGAAGAGCTCGTCTGTGTCTCGACGATGGTCGCCGTCGAGCCCAGTGCTGCAGCAGCGCCAAATGAGTTTGAGCACCGTGTGCGTCGTCGTCCGCTGGCGTTGGGTCACACTCAGTTGGTTGATGATAGGACCTGATACTCCACACCATACCCGCTCTTCGTCGCTTGCTCGTGCCCGTCCAGGTCTGCGGAGTGCTCAAGACCGTACGCTGCATGCACCGCCAGCGAGCAACTGAGCGTGGCGAGAACCAGTCGGACGACTCGAAGCCCCTCGAAGCAGCTCGTCAGACGCCTCAGTGACGAACCCCACCACTCCCATGACGACGGTGTAGCCTCTCGCTCATACGGGGCTATATGAACATAACTTACCACCACTCGATACCCAACCACCACCCCAGCTCACCCTCCAAACAACCCGCTGCTCGTCTCGTTCCACGCATGGGTGGTGCTCTCTCGTTGTAGAGTGCCGCATTCTACAGTTCCGTCACCCCCACGTCCGCCGGCGCCTGCTCCGTGATGAACTCGGGGAAGGCGTTCGGGTAGAAGTTGACGCCTTCGAATGTGTCGTCGCGACAGAGTTTCCCGAGCTCCTCAGCGACCTGCACACACATAGACGGACGCACCACGTCCCAAGAGAGTGATCAGTACGTATGCATCCCATCCTCTCTCTCGCTCGTTCGCAAGAACCCATCTGTCCCGCCCGTCCTCACCTTCAAGTACTCCCACGCGAGCGGGAACGACGTGTGCAGCTCAATCGACACGTCCGAGCTCGTAATGTACCCAGTGCTCGCTTTCGTCGCCATGGCCAGCAAACGGTCCGCGACACGGTCTTCTCGGTGCGAGTCTAGGCAACAAACAGCACGTCGTCCTTTGAAGTCAACTCGAATCCCACTCCACGTCTACGAACGGACCGCTGGCCATGTCGACCCCCTACCGACACGCACCAGACTGGAGCACAATGAGCCCCCCGTCGAACTTGCGCACGTGGGAGCCGAGCTGGAGCTTCCGCTGCAGCAACGCGGCGTGGTACACGTCGTCTGGAGACACGAGCTCGACCCCGCGGGCGCGGTTGAACAGACAGTAGATGTCCGAGAGCGTCATGATGCCACCGTTGCGCGGCATGTGGGCTTCGAGGAACTCGGCCAGCTGCCGCGCGAGCTGCTGGTAGTACGCGCTGCCGGCGTTCTCGCGCGTCACCGGGCTCGTGATGCCCATGTCGAGCATGAGTGCGCTCAGCGTTGTGGTGTCGGATGCGGTGGCGTCCGTGTCGGCGTCCGTGTCAGCGTCCGCTGTCGCGTCGGCCGCCTTGGTCGTGTCCTTGTAGCGTTCAATGAGCGCGACCTAAGGAGACCCACAACCACAATGCCTCGTCAACCCCTCCTTCTCCAGCGATTCCGTCACTCACTCGGCTCGTCCGCCCGCACCATGTCGCGTGCTTTGTCCATGAGGTTCTTGAGGTCCGAGAACGCGGTGGCGGCGAGCTCTGCCGTCTCTTTCTGCGCCGCTTCTTGGCGACGGAGAATGCCCGCGATGCCGGCGTCCGCTGCGTTGAACTGCCGCTTCTGCAGCCGCCGGTCCGTCAAGTGGCTCGGCTGCGTGTCTTTCCACGCCTTGCGCTTCAGCGCCGCCTCCAGCGGACTGAAAAAGTCGTCCCGGCCGCCGTCTTTGAACGATAGCTTAATGTACGCGGACACGAGCGGCGGCGTTGTCATGGCAATGTCCACACGGAGCTTGGCTACGATAGAGAAAGTGGTATCAGTCGCAAGCCCTTGGTTGGCCGGCGATTGCATGACGTAATCAACGAACGCACCGGAGCGGGCGAGGAAACCGGCTTCCTTGGAGATGCGGGCGATCCACTCGAGCGGAAGAAAGAGCGCGCGGGGTGGGCTCTTGGACTCGTCGAGGTAAAAGAGCCGGTGCGTCGTGATTGAGCACCGGCCGCGCTGGAACGGCGTCTTGTTGCTGTAGTCGTACAGACTGATGTTCTCCTCGCTGTAGATCTCGACTTCGCTGCCAAAGAGCGCGGGGCGGCCAGCGGCCGTGAGCGGCAGCGCTGCCAAGGCAGCCGTCAAGTCGCTCATTCGATAGTCAGCAACTGAAGGACGAGGGTACAAACACAGTAGGTAGAAGCGACGTACGCTGGAGCAGGTCCATGGCGCTCGAGGCGTGGACAGGTGGGGGCGCGGCGTCGCCGGCTGCCACCTCGTGCTTCTTGGCGATGACGACTGCGACGGCGGACGCGATCGCGGCGACGGGCGACTCGTTCACTGTGGTCGCGCGCGTCATTTGTGCCTGCTGCTGCTGCTGCTTCTTCTAGAGGTCTGTGGGAGAGTGTGGGTAGTGGAAGCTGGAGCTCTCGTTCCTCCTGTGGCGCTTGCGATGTGATGAGTGGGGTGGAGAGTTAATGCGCAGCTTGCATTGTATGAGATGTTGCAATTGGTGCAAGCGTTGCCGAATGTAATCATGATGTTGGATAGGTTTCGTAATTGCGTCACAAAAATACAAAATGGTCGTCACAAAAAAGCAAAATGGCGTCACAAAAAAGCTGTTTTGGAGGGTGTACATTTTCGTAATTACAGAATGCTCGACCGCTTATTTTTCATATAGTAACAATCATTGAGTTAGTACACAGTACACTACTAGTACACTACTAGTAGTGTACTATGTACTAAATCAGTACACAAAGAGCGTCCGAACAATGCAGACGGTTAAGTTCGAATGCAGATGGTAAAGTCCGGATGCAGACGTTAAAGTACGATTCTACAATCATTGAGTCAGTATA
>JAASGD010000401.1:0-23685 GCA_023334115.1 Globisporangium megalacanthum
ACCCTAAAACCCTAAACCCTAAAACCCTAAACCCTTAGGGCCCCTAAACCCTAAACCCTAACGGAATAAAACCCTATTCGTACTTTTTCGAAAAGGTAAATGTTTTGAAAACCCAGAACAATTACAATTAATTAGGCTACTTTTGTTATTTGCCCGTTCACTTCAGTGAGGTGCTGCTTTTCTTTGCTTTTGTAACGTACTCTGACTTGCTAACTTCTTGGTCACTTGTGATCAAGGCTGAAACGAGCATGGACTTTGTGGAACACGAATGATTACGATTTTGTGCTCACTGATTTAAGTGAATTCGCTCGTTAGTTTTAAATCGCTCGTTTGCAGACGAAGGAGATTGAACGAGCGACTTGTTCTTCGCATGAAAAATATCCGTAAATTACTGTCCTGCACAGGTGTGGCCCAAGCCACAAAAGCCGCAAAACGGCTTGCAAGACGGCCAGCTCGCCGTGAAGGAGTCCAAGCACTGCTGCTTCGTGCTCAGGGCCAGGAACTTCACGATCATGCTGGCGCGCTGGTTCGCCGTCGCCATCTGGTGGGCGTCGTTGTGGGCTGGTAGAACAAGTACGCATTGATGTTGACCAGTCACACACCGTCCATACCAGGACTGCAGAATATTGGCTGGAGACGGTCTTCATTCGCCTGCGTGAGCAGCTCCCAGGGCCACAGCGCCTTGCCCGAGACAACGATGTGGATGCGGTTATGAGTGTGCTTGTGGATGCCGAGCGGCCTCGAAACAGCAGCAGCGAGTGCCTTCTCCTCTTCCGATGGTGGCAGCAGCTCAACGCAACTTTGCTGCTGATGTCGCTCTTCGCTTCGCTGACGCTGCGTCGCGACCATTTCGTGCGCACCTTTGTTGACGCGAGCGACGAGATGGCGCTGGAAGCTTTCGCGCAGCTTCCGCGTGACGCGCTGGTCGTACTCGAGGCAACGGTTCTCGAGCTTGAGCCCATCCAACGCCGCGGCTCACTCGGTCCTCCCACCTCGCACTCCAATTGAGCTGCGTCACCGCGCTCGCGGTGCTGCGAAGGCAACAGCTCCGGTGTGCGCCACCACGAGGTCATGGGCTGCTGCATCGGACTGCGCACGCTTCGCTCCGCGAGCTTCGCAGTCTTGCGCAAATTAACGCGGCATACTGCCGCGCCGTCCACTCAACAGCAGAACCGATACTATTATACTGCTGCACATGCCGTCCGTTTTTCTCCGTTGGAGTATTTTGGCTGTCGAATCAGAGTACTGTACCGGTAGTGCTTTTCTCAAAACGAGCGAGTCAGCTCTTGTGTCGAGAAGACGAGCGCATACGAGCCGAGCGTTCGAGCACTCGAGCCCAAACGAGTTGGTCGTTCGAGCACTCGAGCCCAAACGAGCCGAGCATTCGAGAGGCGGTGGATCACGGAGCTCGTCCACAAGGCCGCCGCACTGCCATTGAACGCTCGCTGACGTGGCATTCTAGTCGACTTCAGTGGCGGCGAACGAGTTGAGATCGATAGAGCAGATGAAGCACAAGTCTACATATCGGCCGTCTTCCCCTTTTTGGCTGTGCGGAGCGACGCGAATGTGCCGATGGTGATGACAAAGAATGCGAAGACGAGGCCGAGGAGTGAGTGTAAACATGGTGCTGTCGCCTGAATTTCAACCATCCGAGCATGCGCTTGGGCTCAGTAACGGGCGTACAGTTCCAATAGCTTGTCGACAGCTTCTTATGGATGCAGGTCGGGCGTGGTCCACCACCTCTGACAGAGCGACTACGCAGCAGCGTTCGCTCTGACCATCAGAGACACGGCCCACCTTCAAAATGCCGAGGCCAGCAACTAGCTGACAAACTGGTGCTGCTACTCGAGGCACGTGGACGTTCGATGGTGGCGAGAGCATCGAAGTCGGATAGTGGGCCTCCAAAGCCGCCTTTACCGCAATCGCAAGCGAGGTGGGCTCTCCGCAGAAAAAATGCTCACGCTCGCCATCAAACCCGACGGAGCTGCTCCGACGAGAGCGGCGTGGCGTTCTTAGCGACCCCGAGCGAGTACAAGGAGCCGCTGGCGCAGCTGATTCACCGCGAACTGGAGATTCTCAACAGCATGCGTCTTGCAGTCTTGGACGATTACCAGAGAATACAAGCGGTGCGTGCGGGCTGTGCGACGCTGTGTGGACCTGAGTGTAACCTACCTTACTCTGTCCGAGCCTCGTCCTTGTCCTCGGTTCTTTCCTATGCGGACTCCTGCCGCAGATCTGCGCTGCCGCCACCACCGGCTGACCTCTCGGGCTCGCTGGCTGGGGTGCGATCGAGGCGCTCCACTCGGCGCCGGTAGTGTGGTCGCGGATACAGCCATCAAGCGAGCCCACGCGCATGTAGATACCCGGCACGTTCTTGAGCCCGCACTCGTAGCCAGCGCGGACGAACCCGACGAGTGTCTCCTTGCCGCCGCTGTGCTCCTGCTGCGGGTGCGCGAGCGGACCTCCAGAGTCGCCCTTGCACGCGTCTTCGCCGTTCTTGCCGACTGCGAACAGCATGCTCGGGTCGATCTCAGGGAGCATCGCCACGCACTGCGTTTGTGAGAGGAGCGACAGGTTCACTGCGTGGATTGTGGGCGACAGCGCGGCCTCGGACGGGCGTTGAGCTCGCGAGCACGCCGTAGCCGTACATCGTGGCCTCCTCGCCGTCAGCAAAGTCGGGCGACTGGTCGAGCGCCACTGGTTCCGCGTACGCTGGCGCCTTGATCTCGACGATCGCAGCGTCGAACGAGAACCGCGACGGCCACCAGTAGCTGCAGTGGACGACAACCGAATCTTCACGACAGGAATGACTGCGAGCCGATCGCGACCCAGTTCGCCAGCCCGTCTGTGACGCAGCGGGCAGCTATGAGCACAAAGCTTAGAGCGATGAAGCTCCAGCCGCAGAAGTTCGGTCCGGACTGAGACACTCGAAGCCCAGCGAGGTATCGACGACACGCCCGCCGACTTCCCACGAGGTCGGGACAGTGTACGTGTTGATGAAGACGGCAAAGTCTGCGACCGCTGTGGTCAAGAAGACCTCGGCGCCGTCGGCTGACGCCTGAGCGACCGCGAACCCCACCATGGCGAAGTTGTTCGCAGTGCCGTTCGGCTGCCGCCCGACCACCGACCGACCTTGTCACGGAAAGCTCTTCAGGTTCGTCGTAGAAGCACTATCACCATGTATCGGTGCCAGCTTCGGGAAGCGAGCTGCCGTTGGGGACTCTGCCAGTGTCGACATGATACACAACGCTGTCGGCAACGGCGCGACTGCCGAACTGCTTTAGCCCCTGAGCTGCGCACACTTGTCGGACCAGTTGGACGGGACGCGTGAGAAGCGCGGCACGAGTGGCTGGCCCTTGAACTTTGGCGCATCCAGGTTGAAGCCGAGGAGGTCGTCCGGATCAATCCGCCGAAACTGAGCACTGTGGGCGCGACTGGCGTCTCGAAAGCAAGCGGCAAGATCGCAATGTCGAACTGCTCGTCGGCCGACGCAGAGCGGTTGTACTTTGGGTGCACGATCGCCATCGCAGGCGCGTACAGGATGTCGACGGTCCCAACGCTCGCGAGCGAGAACGGCAGCATCGCGACAGCGCTGTTCTGTGCGCAGGGCGCTGTCGTCAGCAGGAACTCGGGCGCGATCAGAATACCCTGGCACGCTGCCCCAGCAAAGGACGCCACGAACGACGGATAGTCGTCGTCATCGTGGTCGCTACCGCGGCTGAGCCGAGTCCCGTCACTATCGCTCCACGTTGTCGTGGACTCTGTCGCGTCGTTCAAAAACTGTACGTGGTTTGCCGACTCAAGAAACGAGAACGCGAAGCTCGAGTACCGCTTCGTCGCGTTCCGCTCGCCTGTGGTGCTCAAAGAGAAGCCGACGAGATGGCCATCCGCACGCGGGATGCCGTGCCTGAGCGCCGCAAGTGGCGCTGTCGTGGACGCGTCCCAGTGCAGCACGTTCACGTCGACCTGTCCAAGCGATGACGCTCTGGCCGACAACGACAGCGACAGCTGCATCAGCACGCCACTCCACGCGTCCGAGTCGCTCTCTACTAGTCGACGACCAAGACGTCGAGAGCTCGCGACACGACGTCGCGTGGAGGCACAGTTCAGCGAATCGCGACAGGGGCGACAATCGAAGCTGCCGTCTCGAGCACCAGCACTGTGAAATCGTCCGCGTCCGGTGCAGTGCTGCCCTCTGAGACCGCTCTCTTGATCCCAACCACCTCGCTGCTGAAGACAGCAATGAGCGTTTAGGTTCCAGTGCCGCTCGCTTCGAGCATCCCGCTTTCACTGAGCCATAGTATGCGCGTGACAGCGAACCTCGGCGCGATCAACACGATGTGAGCGCCGAAGCACGTGCTCAGTCCGTTAGCTATCCTTACATAGCCGATTGCGTCGTCCAAGAACGGTGGCACATCGAGGGCAGGGTCTGCTTCGCGAGCGGTGCTCTGGGACTTCGTACTGCTGTCGGTGTTGCTTGACGAACCGTTGTCCGTCGATGCTGGTGGTGTTCACTTGTGACCCTGGCTATGCTATCGATGACTGCTCGCAGAGACGCGAGCGAGCGAAACACGTCTGACGTCCTGTTCTCACAGCCTCCAGCAGGGCTCGGCCGAATGCCGACGAGGACCGCATCCTATTGATCCGCACGCGAGCGTGTCACTAGCAAGTGACGGACCTGATCTAGAGTGAACTTCGCTGCTGTTCAGACCGCAGGCAGCGGTGGTGACACAAATCTCAGCGCTCAGTAACTGGTTCGGCAACTGCCGCTCTGCACACGGCTTGTCCTTCCCGCCGTTGTCGACAGCGTCGGCGCCGACAATCTCGACAAGCCCAGCGTCTCCCTCTTGGATACTGAACACACACAGCGCGTTGCTCTCGTGCCGCCTCTCGGCGTCGCCCCAACGCTCGGCCAGCGACACGGGGCTCGCAGTCGCCGCCTCAGACAGCTGAAGGACAGCGACGTCGCTGCGCATTCTCGTCGTCCTCAGCCAATCGCGTACTCCAGTGCGATGGAGGAGGCGGTTCTGGCGCTCGGCCGAGTGCGGACAAGGACGCCAGTGTGGCGCGTCTCGCCGCTTGTCCAGAAGTCCACTGTGATGTTGTTCTGCTGGCTTAGCGCGCGTGAAGCACAGTCGGCGCTCGTGAGCACGAACCGCGGGGCGATGAGTGCGCCGAGACATCCGCCGACGATCTCCGCGACCCACTCCGGCGTGGCTTGGATGGCGCTCCATGTTGCCAGGATGGTATCACTGCTGTTGGCGCTGGAGCCGGAGCCGCTGGAGCTCGCAGCCCCAGTGAGTAACACCAGGAGTCTCAATGCGTACAGCGGCATCGAGTCGATACCGTCCAAGCGGTAGAAGGAGACCGTGAGGTTGATAGACTGCGAGACTGAACGCGACGGTTTATGAAGACGCCGGTCTGCCTCGCGATCCGCGACACGAGCACGTGGCGCTGCAGGCGACTCTGGTGCGCCTGCGCTTCTGACGTCACGCTCAGTATCAACTTTTCAAATGTATGGCTGTGAAATATTCGCTACCCCTCAAAAACGCTCGTTCAGCCACACTCCCTGCTCGTAATAAAATGCAAGAGCGCGATAAATTGCAAGAGTGGACTCCTGAATTTTAATAATTCCCCAGCTCGAACCACGAGCCCTGATCATTTTCGGCTCGTTTCACCCTTGCTTGTGATGCAACGTGCTCCTCGCTTTGCTATCTTCGCGATCGCCTGACGTGGTGACTTGCGAGTCTAGCACTGACTCGGATTGTTGCATGTTGCCTCGTCCGACGTGCTTGCTCAACGTCAGTGCTTCGGACACCTACACAATCTGCTATTGTTTGTAAAGTTCACAATGTTCACTTCTCTTCCTTTCACTTGCTCACACACTTGCTTTCTTCGCCCACTTGCTACTCGATGATGAAGCCTACGTGCTTCACTCACCTTGCTCACCTGCTTCTCTCCTCGCCTATCTTGTGGTAATCACTCTCAGAAGCCACATCCCTTCGTCCACCTACCTGCTTGTGTGCTCTCAAACTTCCATGCTCCTACTTTCACTCAATCATCCACTTCGGCATTCGCCTCACCAACTTTCCAAGCCTTGTGTGATGCCTGCTCACGCAGTCAGTCTTACTAGTACTCTCTCACGAGCTCGGCCAGACTCTTTGCTCTCTCTCTCTCTTCACACACTAACTTGCTCAATATCGATCTTGGTCCACCTTTCCTCACAACACTCCCAGCTCGACTCCCCCTCGCTCACACACACTTACAACATTCTTCGCACTCACACGTGCTGCCTCGCTCACAGTATTGCTTGGTCGTGCTCTCACTCATTCATCCGCTTTCGCGGTCTCCATACTTGCTTCCCAAACCTTGCTTCACTCGATACCGATCTCTCGCTCACTTGCTCTCTCACTCAACTTCTTCCTCTCTTCAGACACCTGCACGCTCGATCAAGTGGTCGAACTCACTGTCTTCGCAAACACACTTGCGCTAGATCCACTCAATCTCACAAGCATTCCTGTTCCGCTCACTGAGCACAACACACTTGCTTCTTGGCACTCAAGCAATACAAGAGTACCATTCGCAATGACAACCATTCCCCCAAAGTTCGCATACGCGCATCACATACCGACCTCCGTGTGGACCAACTTTCTCGACAAGAACGCAAAGACTAACAGTATTCAAGACATGTCCTGTTCGGTTCAATCGCATGGCAACCTGCCTCACCTTCCACCACCGCGCTACATTGTGCACTCGACTGCTCTTCCTCTCGCCAAACCCAAATCACAAGCGTCCACTCCTCTTGACTCCTCTCCTCTCTGAACTCTTCCTGTCATGCGCGACCCTCACTTGCTGTCGTACAGCTCGTCCGCGCTCTCCAAGTCCAAGTCTGGAAATGCCGCCGCGATCGCGTCAACGTCCGCAAAGTCGAACGCCGGAAGCGTCTTCATGCACGACGTGTCCACGTTACTCACCTTGCCGCCGCCGAGCACGTACGACGAGATGATGTGGTACCCGCAGTCCGACGTGTCGCTCGCAGTCTGAGGAATGATCCCTGCACAGTGGACGCCCGTGTCAAACTCGACCAGGATCTTTTCACCGCCGCCGCTCAGACCCTCGTACTCGGCCGTTCCCCACTCGCTCGGTGTCTGGAAGTCCAGACCGCCGTTGATCACCATAGCGCTCGCGTGGCTCGGTATCGACGCGTACTTGTGCCAATACGCGTCCGGCTTGTACAGGAAGCCTGGCATCTTGATCTGCGAAAAGTCCATGGTCGGGTTGCTCTTCACCACGTGCTCGCACACAGGGTCCTTGAAGTTGCCGCGAAGAAAGCAAACCATCGTGTAGTCCGCCTGCAAGCTCGTCGAGAACAGTCCGGCGTCAAAGCTCTTCATTGCATCGTTCCAGGACGGCGACGGCGCCGTCCACATCTCCGACGCCTTGATGAGTGAGCTCAGCAAGCTCGCGTCGCTCATGACGAGATCCTTCGCCGTCGGAGCGCTCGCCGACAGGAAGTCGGCCTCCTCGTCACTGCTAGGCGCCCCCAACGCCAGTTCCAAGAACGCGTAATCCTTCGCATCGCAGTTGTACATGCGGTGGATGAGTGCGGGGACGATGATGCGCGTTGGGTCATTCTGGATCTTCTGGCCTAGGGCCATTCGCAACACCTGCGACGGCGCCATGCCAGCAGTCACGTTGCGGAGACCGTCGGCGCACTGGTTCTTGCCATTCGCCGCCGAGTCCAGTGTCTTGTACAGAGCCGCCAAGGCCGCGCTCAAAGAACCGTGCGCTTTGATCTCCTTCGCCAGCTTCGAGCTGCAGAACTTGTCCTCCTCGCACATCTTCAAGTATCGCGACTCTGCACAACACACCAAACGGCACACGCAGGCCAGAGACAGCGTCGCAGGTGTCATGCACAGTACCAGTAGAGCGTATCGCAAGAAGAAGCGTCACCACATGATGACGCACCGGCGAATCGACGGTTTTGGTTCCACGTCGTGAACGTTGCGCTCTTCTCGTCGACAACTCCGTCGAGGATGTACCCCTTCACTTGTTTCGGCGCCAGGTGCATCACGCGCGAGCCCCAGTACGTTCCGTAGCTGCCGCCGTACACGTACACTTCCGCGTCGTCAGGGTTCAGCGCACTGATAAGGTACACAACGTCCTTCGCCGCGCTCGTGACTGAAAAAGCTTCTGGGCTGTTGTCGATCTGAAACATGACGTCCTTGACACAGTTCGGGATCTCCCCGATGTCGATCTCCACGCCGTTCGGGCTCCCAGCGGCGAACGCCTGAGCTGCCTGGCACTCGAGGTAGTTGCTACGGCCGGTGCCGCGATGGTCCAGTGTGTACATGTCCACTGCGCCGCTCGTGGTGGTGGCAAACGACTTCATCGCAATTTCCACTGTGGGACAACGTGAGCACAACAGCCACGCACACGACGGTCAACACCAAAGTCTCCGCAATAGGCACATGCCGACAACCAATTAAAGCAGCTCACGTACTTGTCGCCGAAGACATCCCCGGACCACCTTGCAGTAACCACAGCGCCTTGCGCGGCTTGGTCGGTTTGGACGCTGGCACGCGCTTCACGAAGATGTTGATGGTCTTGGGGCTTTTGCAAATGCCTTCGTAGCACAGCGGTACCTCCACCTCCGCGCACTCGAACAGCGGCCCGGTAGAGTCCGTCGTGGGCCCCTGCGCCGCCATTGAGTCGTGGCACGGGAACCAGCCGTTGATCCGGGGAGCATCGGCGGAAGCAGCAGGCACGACTGCGACCGCGACCGCGACTGCGAGAGCAGCGGCGAGCGGAGCAAAAGCAGGGACGCGCATGGCGACCGGAAGTTAGATTGTTCGGTTTGGTTGATGGAGCGCGGAACCCGAAGTGAGCTGCAAGCGCTCGTGGTAAGCGGAGGAGGAGTAACTACCTTCTGATCGGATCCGAATTGAACCCACTGGAAGTGAAGTGGGTGAGGAAAAATCAGAAGTATCTTGTGATCATACTCACTTCAAGTTATACCAGTCGTTGCGCCTGATTTTAGTCGATGACTCAGTCGGAAATCCACTGCTTGACGCGTCGTCCCAGCAAACAAAAGACGTGAGCTCTACAAGCCAACCGCGGGGTACCTGCCGCGTCGTAGTCTATACTACGTAGTATTGCGCCACGCACCAACTTGCTCACTGGCGATGGTGATCTCCGACGTCGCCATCATCGCCGAATGTGCACATGCCGGAGAAGAAGCAGTCGCACTCGCGGCTCAGTGCGTTCTCGGTCGTCCATGTAAGCTCCAAGCAGTGCTGCAAGTGGCACCGGTGCGCGCACGCGACGCACACGCTCTCGAGCTTGCATGGGCCGCAGCGATACAAGATACGGAAACTGTCGGACGTCAGGCTCTCGAACTCTGCTGTTGAGCTGCACACCGCTGCAACTGCACGCCAACCACATTAGCCGCTTCAGTGTCTCAAGTGCACCGGTCACTCTCCGCACAGCGCCAAGCCGCCGCACCTTCGCTCCCTCCAAACGGCCGCGCCTTCTTCGCCGCAGGAGTCGCTGTCCCTCCCATACCCAACCACCACGCACCCGATGAGCGCTGAGCAAGACTCCGAGATTACAACAACGCTCGTAGGTGCGGGCGTTGATTAATGCATCACCGTCTGCGTACCTCGATCTCCCCATGCAAACGTCCGTCCTCTCCCAGCGCGCGCGCTCACGAGCAAAATGCCGGGCAGATCCACCTGCGAATCCACCGCACGGTTACCAAAGTTCCAGGAGACGATTCCCTTCCACAGACATCCCACCTACTGGAATTGGGTGGAGGATCGACGTGCTCGCCAGGTCTGGTCGCGCCGCGTCGTACTCTCCGTGAACGCCATGACCCCACACCCACAGCTGACGAGCGTCGGAGATTGCTAGCGAATGTCGTTCACCGGCGTCAATATAGCGGATGCTCTCTCGCCGTATCTCATCGATCGACCGTGGCAGCAACGCGTCCCACGTCTCCCGGTGACCTGCGAGAGTGAGGATAAGCACCACTGCTGCCACCAACGCACTCTGAACCCTCGAGCGCACGCCAACCTAGCTGTCCGTAAGCGCCGGCACCCCACGACCATACACACACGCCAGACGGCATCTCTGCATTGTGAACGACCACAGTATTAGTCGCGAGCAGAGATGCAGAGGTTGAGACGAAGATCTGCATCAGCACACACCCGAAGTTGCCAGATTGTGCGCTCCTCCTGCGGCAACGTTGATAACTTTCTTTGGAGTCGCACAACCAGGAAGGCGACGACTGCGAGTTAGATGTGCTCAAGCCCAATCCCAATCTCAATCTGTGAGCGTACTTTGCCGCGGAAGAAGTTGATGCGTGTCGGCTTGAGCCGTGTAGTTACGTCATTGTGTCCGAGACGTCTGAGCGGATCGAATGCAAGCGACTCGACTCTCGTGTCAAATGAGCGCGCTCACTCTCGGAGACTCCGTCTACCCGCATGTAGGCACATACGCACCCATTCTGGCCAAGACCCCACGAGTACACGTGGCGATTGAAGAACGATTCCCCCGTCACGGCGAGCGAATGTTCGTCCCCCGCCGCCACGAGGATAACGTTCAGTCCGTCAAGGCCTTGCACTTTTGCTGGAGAGTGTCGATCACTGGCATCACCTAGCGGTCCACAGAGGCATGTCCGTAGCCGTTTATTGCAGAGCATCAGGAACTGTGACCCCCGCCCTCGAAACTGAGCCAGTCTTCAGCAAAACAGGGCATGCTCGTACCTACGCCGAGCTTCCCGTGAACACCCTCGCCGAACGCGAAGACTCCATCCAGCTCGGTCAGCACGAGCACGTGGTGCAGCCCAGCACTCACTTGCGTAATCCGCATCGCGTTGAACAGCGGGATCATGCGTGGTAGTGACGACGACTCAGTGTCCCCGTGCCCAAGCACGCCGTGGTCTCCGCGTCCCCAAGAAAACACTGGATGCACGCCACCTCACACCGCACACGTCACTGAATGAAGGGAGACGCGGTTTCGAGGCTCCGCCTGCTCTACTCACATGCGTTGATGACGATCCTGTCGTCTGTGCCACCTTCCAGTCGGAGCCGATTCATCCCCATTGAGTCGACAGTTTGGCGGTGCGCGAGGATCCGGTTGGCGTCTTCCGGCTCTCCTCTCTTTACGTCGAGCGACACCATTGGAACGGCTGCACACCACCACAGACGTAGACGCTGAGACGAACTGCCGTCGTTGAGCGTACGTGCTAAAGCAGCATTATCAGCGTCTTCGACCCACCAACCAGAGCGAACGAGGCAAACCCGCTGGCTGCGATGATCTGCACCCGGCCTTTGACACTTGAGATGCCTCGCTCGACTTTCTGGGGTGCGCTGGAGAACGGCTCGTGCTGGTTCACCGCGACTCCAAGAGCGCCGAACGAGTTGTCTCCGCACCCAAACACTGACGCCGACTCTACTCACACAAGATGTGAAGCAGTGCACTTATACAAGTCGCATGTACGAATGCTGGTGGTGTACTAACCGCTTAGTAGAAGCGTGTGGTACTTCCCGGACGCGACCTGACAGAGGATGCATAGTGTGCATTAGAACAAGTGAAACAACTACGGGGGTCGGCTCGTCTCGACTCGACTGCACACACCTGGACAAACTTGGCGTCACGCTCGATGCTCAACCGCTTCCCCTTGCTGTTCTTGATCTCGATGCTCTCTTTGATGGATGAAGTGAGTGCAGGTGCGGTGATTGGGTCGCTGGCGTCTGTGAAGAGACTGCTGCGCTCGGCGTTTCCCCACGTGTACTGCCGCCACTGGTCTCGCGGACCCACGATTGCGGAGTTCACGTCTCCGATCCTCCAGTCTTGCTTCCTGTGCACGAGGCAGCCCAAACAGAAACATCCTGTCTGGCCGACGATGTGGCGCGATGACTGCTGGCCCACCCACGCACGACCTGTGAGTGAGCAACGCCACTCGCCGAGCTGTGCGTGCCTCCCACCGGCCCGCCAATCAACAAAGTGAAACGACCTGTGCGTTCTTCTGCTTCGCGTCCACTCTCGCGTCGTGTGCCGCATTCTTGTGGCGCTCGTCGATGGCGTCTTGGTCACGGATTCGCTGCCTCAGCAGCTCATGGAAGCTGGCGACGTCCTGTGGGAGCTCCACCGGCATCTTATCTTGTTCGTTCGCACTATGAAACGTCGCGACGCTGTATTCTCTGACCAAAGTGACAGCTCAAAAGCTACGCTTCGACGCGTTCGATACCAGCGACCACCTCTACCGGGAAACTCAGCGCTGAGTTTTCAACGACATGCTCTAGCGTCTCATCGAGTCTCTCGATCTCGAGCTGAATCTGGAAAGTGATAGAGCTGACTGACGCAGGAGCTTCAATCTGCCAAGTGAGCACCCGATCCAAGTTAGCTCGCTTGCTCAGCTGGACGAACCGCCAACTACAACAGCATTGCAAGTGTTAGCACTCACATGGAGCCTGATCTTGGCCAGGTTGCGGGTCGACGCCACCAGCATTGCATTCGTGGCCACACCGTCCGCCCGAGGCGCTCCCGTGTCGCTTGGGAAAACGTCTGCGATGTTGGGATCTTCGTACGCGCCGACCACGATCGGCGTCACGTCTTCAATCGCAACCTTGGCGTTAACACCGTCGCTGTTGGTCTCGTTCTCGTCCACGCTGGGAATGCCCCGACACACGAGCTGAATCGCCTCGTCTAGCGGGTTCTCGACGAGCAGCACGCATTCAACTCTTGTCGATCCGTTCGCGCGCGTCGGCAGCGCCACCAGCGTCACGATCGGCATGAAGTGAATGGCGAGGTTCGCCTTCTTGAACCACGACGCTGGAACAGGAAGTGAACTGTCGCCGCTCATCGGACTGATCTGCGGTTTCACAAGGATGCCCGCCGACCCTCGCTCGATCGACTCGACGCATCGCCACGCGCGCTTCACGCGCAGCGGCGGGCGGACAGGGAAAAGGCGTGCGACGTCGCGGCTCTGCTCGAGCGGGTTTGTCAGTCGCTGCTGCAGTGTGGACACGTCGCTCATGCGGCTTTGCTGAGCCATTTGAACAAGAGCGTCACGAGTCGCAGCCTCGCCATCGACTCCGCCTTGGTGGAGCGGGAGGTGCTCGAGCTGGCGCTTAAGGTCCGGCCACTGGTGCTCCTTCTGCTGCTCTGCAAGCCACAGCTCCTGTCGCGCGACCTTCTCCATTGCCTGCTCGTACCTCCAGCCGCCCATCTCTGCAATGCGCTGCAGGCGGAACTTCTTCATCTGCTGCTCGCGCTGCACCTCTTTCATCGAGTCGGCAAGCGATAGGAGCGATACCGCACGGCCGCGCGACGCTCCGCTTGCCGACGGAGTTGCCGCGAACGAGAACGAGCTACCGCCCGTCCGGCTTGACCGTGCGGGTGTTGCCGCCGCCGCTGCTGCTGCCGAGTGGAACGACAGCAGCGCGTGAAACGCGTCTTCCTGTGCGCCTTCGCGTTCACGCGCGACCGCCGACATGACGAGCGTGTCCGGGTCGTCGTCCACCAGCCCGAGCGCGAGCGAGTCCCAGCGGCAGTGCGCGCATACGAAAAAGTACTTGCGCAGCGCGTCGTGGAAGGCGGTGGAGAGAACATTGCCGCAGTCCACGCAGCTAAAGCACCGACTCGAGCGGTTCTGGTACGTGCTCGCCTCCTTCGACGGCATGTTCACGAGCATATAGCCGCAGTAATAAGATTCGAACTCTTCCACGCTGCAGTGCGGCTGTCGGCACACGGGCTTCTGGCACAGCTCGCTGAAAAAGAGCGCGCTCACGGGCACAAGGCTGCCGCACTTGCACCCGTAGCGGATGCGCACACCAGCAACAGCGCCATCGTCGTAGCTGCCGTCCTTGATCGTCATGCTTGTTTGGCAGACAAAACTTGTCAGATCCCTTGCGTCCACGGCAAAGCACACTTTCATACTTTCTTCAAGTGGACTAGCGCAAACAGGCAGACATGAGCCAATTGGAAATGAACAGTTAGAGCAGGTTGGTCTTGCTGACCTCGTCAGCTACAGAAGTACTGGTTGTACTAGGCACCGGTTGTACCTTTTGAAATTAGAACCAAACTCCAAGCCAAGAGCCTGGCACCTACTCGCTCGTTCGCATCTACGACAGTTCAAAGCCCTCGGCGTTCTGGATGGCGAACGTCAGCTTTTCGACAAGCACCGCGTAGCTCTCGTACTCGGGGAGCACCAGCTGGTTGAAGCACGTATGTGTGCGCGGGAGCGCGTGCGGGTCGAGATCCGACTTTGTGAGATTGAGCGGTGGCTCGAAGCCATCGAGCGGGACCTTGTTCGTCCCCGTCATGAACTTGAGAAAGACACCCCGCATCTCCTGAGCAAACTCGCGCAGCGCCTGCCACAGCCACAGCACGACCTGCGAGTGCTCGCTGTAGCCTCCTTGGAACACGGTACAAGCACGCAGCTCCTCCACGTCGATCGTCGGTTTGCCGTTCATGAGCATCCGCAGCTCGCCGAGATCGAACACTCGGATCGCCGTGAGTGGGATCAGCAAGGCGAGGCCCTCAATTAGAGCATCGAGTTGTGCCTTGACCCCAAACTCTGTTCGCCATTGCACCATGAGCTCCACGTACTCGGTCTTGTTCAGGTCCGTCACGGGGATGTCTCTCCCGTTCTCCTTCAGGTCCATGACGATCGGCTTCGCCGACCTGCCGTCGTCCACCTCGACACTGAAGCTTTCGTCGATGACGTCCACGATGCTGTTCTCGAGCATCCATACGAGCGACTTGTAGAACTGCGCGTCCATCTGGCGCAGGTCGCCCATGCCTATCGGCAGGTGCAAGAGGTGCTTGTACACGACGTCACAGAATGGGAAATCGAGAGTCTGGCGGTCGAAGATCGCCTTCGCGATGAACTTGCCCAGGAACTTGAAATACTGGAGGTGTTTGGTGTTGCGCGCCGACCGGCTGTTCACTTCGTACTGCCCGTGGTCGCACTGTGTGAAGAGGAATTGCGCGCTGTCGAGCGCTCGCGTGGAAATCTGGAGATACCAGTCTTTCGTGAGCCCGCCAGAGTCGATCCCAGACTCGTTCTCGAACGTGATCTTTGGCTTCGAGATCAAGTCTCGCTGCGAGAAGCGCTGGAAGTGCACAAACGTGTCCTCAAGCATGTTGGCCCGGGTAAGCTGGAGCGAAAGCGTGGCTCCAAAGGCATTGCTCGATTCGTGCGCCAGGTGCTGACGAAGGTCGCGGTGGAAGCGGAATCGCTTCCGTCGGAACACCATGTCGGGGGAATCTTCAAGAGCACTCACTCCGGCTTTCTCGCGCACCTCGACGAGCTCTCGTGGCTCCTCGGTCACTCGCTGGCAAGTGTACTTGTTGAAGTAGAACACTTGCTCCGACTTGGGGTCCCAACATTGTACCCATCGATCGAAGGAAGACGCTTGCTCGACACTCGTCAGCTCCACAATCTCTGGCCGACCGTGCGCGAGTGTCCGAATGGGGCGGCTCTCCACGAACGCAGTAGATCCGACGATGTTCGAAGCCTGGAGCCGCAGGATGTAGGTAGCTTTAGGCTTGAGTCCGTCCGCGACATAGCTGCACGCCGTGCCTTCGTAAATCTGCTTGAAAGACGTCGCGGTGCTCTCTCGGATCTCCAAGAAGTACATCACTGGCGCTGCGCCGTGGTCGTCCACTCTCGACCAGAAAGTGCTCGCGTACGTGTTCGTCACGACGCCGGCTACTGGAGGGTATGGAGTGCTGGGGATCCCCGGGAGCGTCCAAAAAGTATCGCTTGGGAGGCTGAAGTCGCCCCAGCCGGCCGGGTTGCGACTGCGCACCCGGAAGCAGAATGGCGAGTGACAAGTGAGGTGATCGAGCGTGACAGTCTTGGTCGCGGAGACGACCGCTAGGCTTGCCCAGGCGCTGTTGGGGCTGTCTGCTCGCCGGAATTGCACCTCGTACCTGTCGGCGGTCGTGTCGATCGACTTCCTCCAGCCGACTACCAGGCTAGTTTGTGTCGCCTCAAGCAGCTTTGGGGGCTTGGTCGGGGGCGGCACGTGCTTCGATTCGGCAAAGTCCATGATCGAGTCGACTGAGATCGTCTGTGTGACGTGGACGCTGCCGTGCGGTGCAGACGCCACTTCGGACACAAACACGTTGCCGTTCGCGTCCACCGCCACGCCGATCGGGTACCGGATGGGGCTGCTGGGGGAGGTGCCACGACGCTTGATCGCGTCTTCGTCCACTGTAATCCAGAGGTACGCTTGCCCAGCCTTTGGACTCTCGGGTGGGTATTTCTGCGTGACGATCGCCACAGGCGCGTACGGGAAGAGGTTCTCGACGACGTGTGCCACCGCCGCCTTCTGCTTCCGCGCGCGCTCGTCGTCCCTGATCGACCAACAGTACCCGTATTGTGTCAGTGCATTGGTCGGTTTGGTTTGGTTCGGTTCGGTTCGGTTCGGTCGGCTCTGTCGCTCTCTAAAGACCTTGCAGACTGGAGCAAGTGTAGAGAGGAAGTGGTGGACTCCACGGAAGAGCACTCACTTTTGCGCCTGGAGCTCTTCCTCCAGATCAAGTTGCGCGTCGAGCACCGCTTGGGCATCCGTGGGCTTTGCGCGACCGCCGCCGCCACCGGAGTTTGGACTACCTGATGTGCTGTAAAGGACTGCGGACTTCGGTGGTCTGCGCAGTCCGCCACCCATGTCGATGCTCGCCCAGTCTTGGCTGCCAAGGAAGTGGTCACAGACTCTCGCACTCCAGCAGTGGTTTGCATCATTCGATTTATTTTTCACCCAGCCAAAGCGGACCGAAAGAACGACTTGGAGTGGCGATGGGGAGCGAGAAGCACGGTAGTCGAGCTACAGAGGCAGACGGCAGCAAAGTGGCGCGGGCGCGCACGTGGCGTTGGGGTGTGTGGCACGAGGACGACCGCGCGTGGCTCTGGTCGCTACAAGAGCGCAACGCGCGACTGCTTCCGCTGCTACAGAGCGATCGGTGTACAGCGCCTGCCGCAACCGCCACCCCGCGCGTGATTCATCAGATTTGGCTGGGACCGCACCCAATTCCCGAGAGCTGCCGCGCGTGGATGCAGACGTGGACGGCACACCATCCGGCGTGGGAATACGTACGTGCGTGTGCGAGAGAAATCGTGAGAGCTGGACTGTAACACACCGATGGCAGCTCCAGCGAACGGGCGAGTGAACGGGTGCTAAACGATTGTATGCGCATGTGCTCGTGAGCTCAGCGCCTGTGGACTGACGACAGCGTGACGACGTTCGGGCTGCGCAACCAGGCAGGCGACACCGCGTTCTGGACAACAGACCCATCTAGAGCAGGGAACCAATGAGCTCACCATGGCACTCACACTCGCTCTTCTGTCCCAACAGATCGCGTTCGACGCTGCGTGCAACTACGGGGAGAAAGCGGACATTCTACGCTACGAGATCCTGGAGCGCCACGGCGGAGTGTACGCGGACGTGGACGTCGCGTGCCTCCGGAGCTTCGATAGGCTATTAAAGGTATCGCTTGCTCTCGGAGGTACAAGTTGCTGCTCGGTTGGTGGTCGGGCGACGTTCGTGCTGACTTGCGCCACCGTTTCAGACCTTCTCGTTCGCTGCAGGCATTGCAAACACAGGCTGCGTAGAGATCAGCAACAGTGTGATCGTCGCAGCGCCTCACCACCCGATCCTCCAGCGCCTGATTGAGGTTATCGAGCACGAGTCCAAGAGGCCACGGCTCGACAACGACGCTCTGATGCGGATCGTACAGATGAGCGGCGACCTCACTCTCCTCAAATCGCTGTCCAAGAAGGTTAACGATCCAGACGCACCAATGCAGACCATCGCTCGCACCGGCCCGGGACTTCTGACGAAGATGTTCCTGGCTGCAGTCGGATGGACAGGGAGGAACGGAGCTGTCGAGGGGTTTCTCGTGTCCGATCGACACCGTGATGGTGTCATCGCGCTGCCCGTCGAGTTCCTCTCGCCACTGCCGAACGACGTTAACGCCACCGCCACTGCTGCTTCCACCTCTGACTCTGCAGTCGCTGTCTTCCCCACCGTGTCGATGGCCGTTCACTACTGGTCGCGCACGTGGATCCGAAGCTGAGCGTCGACTGTGTTGACGCGATGGTGCATTGCACGTGTTGTCTAGCGTAACAGTGTGGCTATGAGTGCTGAGTTTGCCAAGCAAGAAACACACGTGTGGTCCTGCCTGCAAGCAAACCGCAGCGCTGGTCGCGAGGGTGAGACGAGTTTCTGCCTGGAGCCCGACACCATGGAGAGAAGAACTAAGGGTGAATACGTACTAAGAGAGCTGCGGTCGCACACTGTGGGCTCTTCGTCATGGGGATCTTGTGCGTAAGTGAACACTGCAATCAATGCTCACGAGCCCAAGTCCTTGTGTGGCACACATGGACGATGTACAATGTACTAGTACCAGGCACTCGTCAGGAGTAGATAAAGTCTCTCAAACAGCATTCACAGACTAAATGCTGTTTGAGAGACTTACTGATTTACCGGTAATCTAGTATAGTACTCTGTCGTGTGTCATTTTTAAATCGTCCGAATCGCTCCGAAGCTGCTTGGGTGACTCAAGATGCTCCTCCGCGCCGCCGCCCTCCGCTCGCTCGCTGTCGCTGGCGCCGCGCGCCGCCGCTTGTCGACGCGAGTGCCAGGACGCACTCTGAGGGCCGCGTCGACCGCTGGGTCTGACCAGCACGCGACGGGCGTCCGAGTCGGGACTGTTCTGGCCATGGCAGCTGCTGGTCTTGTGTTCGGCGCGAGCACGTACGCACACGCAGAGTCGACGGACGGCGATCGCGACACGGTGCTGGTGAACTGGTCGGCGTCCCACGAGTGCCGTCCGCAGCACTTCTACGTACCGGAGAGCGTGGCCGACGTCGAGCGGCTGCTGCGCGAGTACCACGGGAAGAAGCAGAAGCTGCGCTGTATGGGCGCCGGTGTCTCGCCGAACGGTCTCGGGTTCTCTGGCTCATTGGTCGATGGCCGTCCGGAGAACGAGGCTCTGATGAGCATGGCGCTGTTCGACAAAGTGCTGAACGTCGACAAGGAGAAGCTCCAGGTGACGGTGGAAGCCGGCCACATCGTCGGGGAGCTACTCGACAAGCTCCGCTCGCACGGCATGACGATGCAGAACGTGGCGTCCATTCGGGACCAGCAGGTGGGCGGGATCTGCCAGGCGGGATGCCACGGCACTGGCGCGGGCATTCCTCCGATCGACGACCAGATTGTCGAGATGGAGATTGTGACGCCAGCGAAGGGGACGATGGTGCTCAGCGACACGAAGAACCCGGAGCTCTTCGCGCTCGCCAAGTGCGGACTCGGCGCGCTCGGCGTCGTCACGCGAGTCACGCTGCAGTGCGTGCCGACGCACCGCTTAGCAGAGAAGACGTTCGTGGCCACGATTGACGAGATCCGCCCGCACCACGCCAAGTGGCTCAAGGAGTTCCAGCACCTCCGCTACATGTGGATCCCGTACACGGACGCTGTCGTTGTCGTCCAGTGCCGTCGCATGGACGACTCGGAGCCGGCGGACGACGTGCTCTACCCGCCGGTGCAGCACAGCGACGCGGTTCGTCTCGAGGCGCCGCGCAAGCTCTACTTGGAGCTAGTGAACGGGAACGCGGAGCCAGACTACTTGGACTGGAGCTTCACGAAGCTCCGCGACAAGCTGCTGGCGATCAACCCGCTGGACAAGCAGCACGTGGTCCGCGTGAACGAAGCAGAGAAGCAGTTCTGGAAGCTCAGCGAGGGGTTCCGCGTGGCGCTGTCGGACGACATCATTGGCTTTGACTGCGGTGGCCAGCAGCACGTGGAGGAGGTGTCGTTTCCGACCTACGGCACGCTCGACCTGGACTTTATGGAGAAGCTGCTCCAGCGGATCGACGCAGAGGACATCCCCGCGCACGCGCCCATTGAACAGCGCTGGACCGCGGCGAGCAAGTCGTCGATGAGCCCGGCGTCGTCGGCTAACCCGGACCAGGTGTTCTCCTGGGTTGGTGTGATTCTGTACCTCCCGACGGCCGAAAAGAACGCTCGCCACGCCATTACAAAGCGCTTCCACGAGTTCTACGCCATGTACCGAGACTTCATGGAACCGTACGGAGCCACGGAGCACTGGGCGAAGATCGAGTGGCCACGCGACCCCGTCGAGCGCCAGCAGATGCGCGACCGCCTCAAGCGAAGGTACCCAATTGAGAAGTTCAAGCAGGCGCGCGACGAGGTGGATCCGCACCACATTCTCTCGAACCACATCGTGGACGAGGTTTGCGCATGAGCTGAGACGAGGAGGGAAGCTGCACGCGCGCGTCTCTAGCTTGCAGAGAGAGAGAGATCGGAGACTGAGCGTTAGCTCTTGTCAATCGACCCATCTTGATTCCAATTCCGACTGCTCTTGCTCACACTGTCGCGACAAAGTTGGTCGCTTGCTCGAACGAGCTGAGTGAGAGAACTGCGAGCCAGGACGCCACAAACTGGCGGCTGAAGGCGGCGTCGGCTTCGTCAACGACACGCAGCCGGTTCAGCATGTGCAGCACTCGCAGCATTCGCACGTCGAGTTGGGTTTGAATCTGCGCACAGGACTCCAAGTGCGCCATCCTGCTGCACGAGAGCGCGAACGCCGTGTAACAGATCCACTGGAGGCAGCGCAGGAGACCGTGGAGCGACGCCTGGGACTCTGAGATAGCAATGTCGCACGCCGCAAGGAGATGGTGGGTCGTGTACAGCACGCTGTTGCGTTCTTCATCACTCGAGTTGCATACGCTGGCGAACACAAGAGAGCTCCAGCACCTCGTCACAAGGTGCACAACCGCATGTGGCGGCGGGAGTTCGCCGCAATTGTCAGTCGACAGCGTCGTCGCACCCGCGTCTTGAGAGAGCAACTGCTCTGGGGTCTGCAGGCACTGAGCAGTTGACGGAAGAACCGCCTCCACGAGAGCTGGTGCCACTCCACCGATCAAGCGCGTCGACAACGACGCTCGACACGAACCCATCACGCGTGCCAGTTCCTTCAGCAGCAGGTCTGTTCCAGAGTAGCTCGTCACGTCCGTTTCTGCAGCATCGGAGTCATCGCCTGCTGGGATCATGCGCGTCCGAGCTAACGCAGATAACCACGCCAGCGATCGCTCGTCCGATCCTGCCACGAAACCTCCTCCAGGCTGCTGAGACGCTTCCGTACTGACGTCCACAGTGCTGCTCCAGAGCAACTTCCAAAGCAACAGCCGAGTAGTGTGACTTGCGCGGCTGGCACTATCGAAGACTGCGGCGCCATCGAGCACAAACGGATCTCCACTGTGCCAGAGAGTGATGCGAAGCTCAGTAAACTTGTGTCGCATCGCTTGAGAGCCGTCGACCACAGCGAACGGGAAGAGGTGACCGATCAGCGCCACAATCTTCTCGTCCAACTCGATTTCGGCTCCGCCGATACACTTTTCCAAGATGCCGCGTGCGGCAGCTTCCGGCAGCGAGGCGACGAACCCCATGATGTCTTCAAGAGTCAGCAGTAGCGTGCTCTCCATCTCGATTCCGCAGACGCTCAATGTCTTGGATGTCGAGACGCTGCTGTACTGTTTCACGAGCTTAAAAAGGAGTTCTTCGAGTGCCTGGAGCCCGCGCCGTGACGCTTTCCAGCACGAGTCGGCCAATGCAGAGTGAACAAAGTCTCGCAGGAGCGCAGAGTAGTCGGCAGCTTGAGTGCCAAAGCCGCCACTGTCGTCGTCGTCTCCAAACGGAACAGGGTCCATCGGCAAGATCACCTCCCGGAGCAACTCGTGGACCTCGATGACACCGCGGCCGTTCCACCCCTCGCTCTTAGTAGCGTCGATGGCTGCGTCCCCACTCTCGTCGCCACAAGACAACCCAGTGAGCGCGCACAAGAGCTCGAGCAAGTAGTGTCGCTGCGCTTCGAATTGTTCGTAGTGCGTCACGAGGCGGCGGATCGCCAACCGCAACTCGCGGAAGATCACTGGCGACTCGGACTCTCCGTCACACCACTTTGCAAGCAGGGGACAGAGCTCCAGGACCCGAACGTACGTGTCAATGTACTGAGGCGTCGCGATGGCTCTGTCGACAATCTCGCGCACCATCAGCGTGGGGCTGAAGCCTGCGAGTTGCAGCAGCGTCCGAACACCCCTCTCTTTGTCGGCTCCGTCCACCGTTAGGCTGTTCAATTCGCGCACGATTTGCCGCACGAGTCGGTCTTCCAGCGCTGCATCCTGCGTCGCGAAGATGCGCTTCGATTTGGCTTGTGCAGCCAACAGAAACGACACCTGGATGCCCAGCACTCGCGCGTCCACAATCAGCGACAGCTCCTCGAGAGCTCCGTGAACCACGTCGCTGACGATGAGCTCCTCCGAAACGGTTGCGATTGGTGCAACTGACGGGCCCGACACTGCTCGAAGAAGCCTTCTGAAGCACGTGAGTTGTGCGTCTTGATCACGGACGACCTGCGTGTCTTCGACTGAGAGAGGGGCTTCATCAAAGGTGAGACGGTCGCCGTCTCTCGCCCCAGCAGATGAACGTGCTCGGACAGCTTCTAGATAGCTCTCCAGCGCTCCATTGTCCACAATCAACTCACTGGTGTCGTCGTCTGTCTCTGTGGCTGCTTCCGGAGGTTTCAAAGTTACCCCCGGACGAGTGTCAGCGCAACTGGAGCAGCACTCGCCATCGGTACCTAGAGCTGCTACGTGCAGCGCTCTGGCTGCCAACTGCTTCATCTTGACGGCCGTCGAGTGCAGGCGCTGCGTCTCTTGCTCCTCCTGGCCGCCTCGAACTTGCGTCAAGAGGCGCTGCTGCTGCTCCGCCACGCGCACGACTACTGCGCTGAGCTTCCGGCCGACCGTCGAGTCGAACCGGTGGCCATCGAGTTCAATCGGGAGACCATCAAAGTATCCCCAATTCGCTCTGGTGCGTGCGCGTTCGGGGACAATCGCTGCCTCTGCGGTAGTGGACCAGTTTCTTGAACGCGTGGAGCAGCAAAGTGGTTCGGTCGACACCAGTAGCTTCGAGTGCAAGGCTTCAGCTTCTGCGCCAACGTCATCTGAGAACGCGGTGGCGAACGCAAGGGCGGCGGCGGCGCCTCCCCGTAGCCCCAACGTGAGGGAACGAGGTGTCCGCGTGTTTCCTTCGTACGCATCCAGCAGCGTCTCGATCTCCGCGGCGGCATCCTCCGCGTGGCGCTGTAGCAGTGCGCATGCGACCGAGAGCTCGTCACGCGCATCAAGGGATGGCATTTGCTCGTTCGGTGATGGTACTGTATTTGAAGTCGGTAAACGAAATAAAACATGCATACCGTAAAATGTATGTCTTTGGTGTCGAATTGTTACAGGTTACTTTATCTCACAAGCTCCATCCCTTTGTACAGGCCTTTTTATATTTAGAATATTAATAGCCAATAAGAGTTCGCTGCTGGGCCAAAATTAATGGCAGAGATAGCACGCTCAGTTGCCGACTACCATTCACAAGATGGCGAAGTCACAAGGACGCCAGCGCGTCCATGGGGCTGGACGGAAGAAGAAGCAGCACGTTCGAAGGGCTTACGATTACGAGCACAAACTTGCGATCATCAACTTTTTCCAAACCACCAATGATATCGGTGCCACCGTGAACCGCTTCTTCCCCGGCCTTGATGACAGGGCATCAAATGCAAAGCGGAGACAAGTCTACAAGTGGCAACGAGAGAGAG
>JAASGD010000402.1:0-23681 GCA_023334115.1 Globisporangium megalacanthum
ACGTCAAAAGCATCAGCACGCAAGGAGGCGTACGCGAGGCAGCTTGTGGCGTCGCAGTCGCTTGTGGCGATGGTGTTCTCGCCGACCCGGCGCTAGATTACAGGACCTCATCTATCTCCAGCCGAATCCGCCAGCGTTGTCCTGCTCTCTTCATCCACGCCCACAGCACATGTGGGTTCCTGTAGAATGCGCTTGGATGTGATCAAAGTCACATGCCATCCCGAGCCTATCCGCAGAACTTCCGTCCCTTTATTTACACATTACTACACGGTATAATTGTTTCTAATCAATATACAGTATAAGTTTTGAACATTTTATTATTTTAAAGAAAAAGTAACATTTTGGCACTATAGATTTGAGACGGAGGTAAAGTAGCACTAAACTTTAGTAAAGCCTATTTGTCCCAAACACATGTCCGATGGATATGTGCTTACGGTTCTAAGCTTAATCCTTGTTACATTTCGGATATGCGTCTAAAGTCCAAAAGTAGCATATTCGAAAATTAATACCACTTTCCATTTCATGTTTTCAGAATGTCGAGTTCTTTTTTGAAAATAATACCATTATTTCTAAATATATTTAAAATACTGAGGGATACTTCCCGAAACTAAAATATTAAAATACATTACTAGTAAATTTATACCGTATTGATATAAAAACATTTGGTACTCCATTTGTATTTTTGCAAATACTGATATCATAGTATTGACTAAATACTAAATACTGTGGTATCAGAAAATCTTCACTGTCTCCAAAAGTATCGGTCGTGATTCAATGACTGATTCAATGAGTCATGACACGAGAACCACGCATTTTCGCTCAAAGGTGTCAACTGGATGTCTACTACCACCATGGCCACGGCCGTCGCGAAGGTGCGTGCTTCGCACTTCCGACCTTGCTCGCTCGCTTCTCTGCCTCACTTCCCGCCCGCCACTCGCTAGCCCCTCGATGCCGACTTGCAGCACGAGCTGCGTCTGCACTTCCTCGACAGCCCTGCTGAGCGTGCGAGCCTCGCCATCCTCGCCGCCATCGGCGTCGCTGTCGCGCGCGTCGACGTCTCTGACGCGCTGTCCAGCGCCGACGCAGTGGACGTCGTGACGGACGCAGAGCTGCTCGCGGAGCACTCGCACCCGCCTGGTGCGGTCTCGTACACGGTCGTGCGCGGTCGCGTGCTGCTGGACGTGCGCGACGAAGGCGACAGCTGGGTCCGTGTGCTGCTGGCTCCAGGCGTGCTTGTGACGCTCGAAGGCCACGTGCTGCGCCGCTTTGTTGCGGACGTGACGTTCACTGGCGTCCTGGCGGTCGCGGAGCGTGGGCGGCGTGCGCTGTTGCCGCGGTTCGCGAAGGCGTCGGACGCGGTCGCAGTCGTCAAGTATCACGAGTACCGGGAGCTCATCTGCGCGCTCTGCCGGCAGTTCTATGCCGCCGGGTGGGTCACGGGCACGGGCGGCAGCATCAGCATCCGCTTTGGGAACCGGATCTACATGACGCCGTCCGGGGTGCAGAAGGAGCGGCTCGAGCCGGACGAACTCTACTTGCTCGACATGGCCGGCGAAGTCCTGGACGCGCCACGGCCAAAGCCAGGGCAGGCCACGTACCCGAAGCTCTCGGACTGCTCGCCACTCTTTCTCCACGCGTACAGGCTCCGGGGCGCCGGTGCCGTGCTCCACAGCCACGGGCTCACGTGCAACCTCATTACAGCGCTTTGCGACGGCAAGAGCGAGTTCCGCATGACGCACCAGGAGATGATCAAGGGGCTCGCCGGCCACGGGTACCACGACGAGCTCGTCGTCCCGATCATTGAGAACACGGCGAGAGAGTCGGAGCTCGCGGACGCGCTCGCAGCTGCGATCGTGGCGTACCCACTGACGTCCGCGGTGCTCGTGCGTCGCCACGGTATCTACGTCTGGGGGGACTCGTGGGAGGCCGCGAAGCGCCACAGCGAGTGCCTCCACTACCTCTTTGAAGCTGCGCTCGCGATGCACAAGCTCCAGGTCGACTACACAGTGCCACCGCCGCCACCCGTGCTCGTGACGCCCGACAGCGACGCTGGCTCTCTGCGGAATGGGAAGCGTGCGCGTACAGAGGACTCAGCGGTGGGATCGAGTGTCGCGGAGCGGCACAAGTACGTGCTGCTGGACATTGAGGGCACGACGACGCCCATCACGTTCGTACACGACGTGCTCTTCCCGTTCGCGACGGCCAACGCGGAGGCGTTCTTGACGAAGACGTGGGGCTCGGCCAGGACCGATGCCGTGGTGGCAGCGTTGCGGGCCCAAGCTGCACAGGACGCAGCCGACGGCGTCGGAGCGCCACTGATCGTCGTCCCAGCAGCAGAGGACACCCTGGACGCGATGATCCGCTCGGTCGTCGAGTACGTGCACTGGAACATCCGTGCGGACCGCAAGATTGGAGCGCTCAAGCAGCTCCAGGGGTTCATCTGGGACGTCGGGTACGAGAGTGGCGAGCTCAAAGCGCAAGTGTACGACGACGTGCCGCCTTTTCTCGCGCGCATGACCGACAAGCGCGTCCGCGTCGGCATCTACTCGTCGGGCTCGCGGCAAGCGCAGAAAGCGCTCTTTCAGTACGCGGACAAGGGCGACTTGCGCGAGTACCTGAGCGTGTACTTTGATACGACCGTCGGCCACAAGCGCGAGCCGCGCAGCTACGAGGAGATGCTCCAGAGTCTCGGCGTCGACAGCGGCGAGGACGTTCTCTTTGTCACGGACGTGATCGAGGAGGCAGACGCGGCCACCAAGGCCGGAGTGCACGCAGTGCTCTCGGTTCGGCCAGGGAATGCCCCGCTGCCGGCGTCGCACCCGTACCGCACGATCCGTTCGTTCGCAGAGCTGTAGAAGCAGAGCTGTAGAAGGCAGAGGGAGGGAGAAGGGAAGCGCACGGTGGTGGTGCTGGCTGATAGAATGCGACCGTGTTGCTGGGGTTCTCACGCACGACACTCGACACTCTCACGTCGGCACCACCTTGTTCTTGTACCTTCCAGTCTGCACGCGCACGAGACGCCGGCCTGCGAGTCCTGGGGACGACGCGGACTCCCGCCTCGGTTCCGTCGCGGTCTTGAGCACCAGCTCTTCTTCTGTTGGGGACTGGGACTCGTCGCCCGAGTCACTCGGAATGTCGACTCTCGTCGCTGCGGGATCGGCAGGGCCAGCACCGCTGGCGTCTTCGTAGTACTCAGTGCCGCTCGACTGCTCGTCATCGGACGACGACGCGGGTCGGTGGTGTCGCTCGTGAGGCTTCTTCTTGTGGTGTCGGCGCCGGTGCCGACGGCTTGGCTCGACGCTGCGATGCGACGGCCAGAGTCCGCCGGCTTGGGCGTGGGCTAGTTCTAGTGGAGACGCCTCGGATGACACGTCGTCGCAAACTCCTTGCGAGAGCGGCCTGTCGATCTGCAGTGGGGGTTCCGTGCGCGTTTCGGCAGGTTCTGCGTCGTCCCTCGATTCGCTTTGGCTTGAGCCGGCATCGGTGTGCTGGTCTGACACGTCGGGCGTCCTCGGATCAAGAGCGCTACGGTTGCGTTCGCCACTGGAAAGGACTTGTTCAGTGGTATCGCTTATGCCTGCCGCACTGTCGTCACGATGCCTCGACACTGAGGAAGCTCCTCGGTCCTCCACGTCGCGACCTGGCTGCAGGACTCCCGTCGAGCCCATCGTGAGCGCCATCTGCCGCAGCCGTCGCTGGCGCCAGCGATACACGTAGCCCTTCACAACCGACTCGACGAGCATCTGCGCCACTTTTCCACGGTATATGAAGATCTGCTTCACGCGGTCGCGCTGCTGTTCGTACGGGAGCGAGCGGATGCCCATCTGGTGGATGCAGAGAATGCGCAAGAGCTCGTTAAAGAACGGCCGTCGCGTCCGCAGAGCCGAGGGACTGGCGTGGTGCTCCTCAGCCGCGACAAGAAGTGCGTGCGCCTGGCCGCGGATCTGGAGGAACGCCCGCCGGGTCCGGTTCCGTTCGATCCGGAGGCTCGGCGGCAGCTCCGCAAGGAAGCTCGCGAGCTGCCAGAGTGGGAACGTCCCGTGCCCGCGCTTGTCGAAGCGCTGGAACACTTCGCGGTACTTTTCAAAGTCGAGCAGTGAGATCGCACAGACGTCGCTCTTGAGGTAGCAGCTTCGAAAGTTCTCCAAGATGACCGTGACGAAGAGGTTGAGGAAGATGAAGACGACGAGCGTGACGTACGTGACGAAGAAGAGCGACGCCGCCGGGACGCTGCCGCAGTCCGTGACGACCGCGCCGGTCTTCCGGTACACGCGCTCGGAGCAGAAAGGCTTCGCTGCCATGCAGTCGGTCATGGTGAGGTGCCAGTCGTCCCCCGACATGATCTGGAAGAGCAGGAGGACTGTCGAGCCGAACGTGCGAAAGTTGGAGAAGCGGTTCATCGACGGCCCAAACTTGACTCCGCCAAAGAGCTGGCGTGCGACGACTGCAAAGATAAAGATGATGAGGAAGAGGAGGAAGAAGATGTGGCCAATCGGCCGCAGCGACGCCCGGAACGTCTGGAAAATCGTGTACACGCCGCGGTTGAGCTTCACGAAGCGCAGCACGCGCATGACGCGGGAGATGCGACCGGCTTGGATGAGCGAGTGGTAGCCGCTCGCTGAGAAGTACGCGACGAGCGACGCGATGAGGATGCCGAGCTCGAACGCGCCGGCCGGCGACAGGAAGTAGTAGTGCCGGAGCGCGAGGCACTTGATCGCTGCTTCGAGCGTGAAGATCGCGAGGAAGATGATCTCGACCACAGCGTACGACGTCGACGTCGTCGTGGAGGAGCTCGGGTTCGCGAGCAGGAGGAGGATGTTGAGCAAGATGGCGACCGAGACCCCGTACGCAAAGCGCGGGTGCTGGCACAGGTCGTACAGTCGGCTCATCACGCGCGACTTTGGCCGCGGGACGAGCCGGAGCGGCTTGAGCAGCAGCACGAACTTCTCGAGGTCCACCCACGACTTCTGGCTCTCGGTCAGGATCTGCGTGCCGTCGTTGCGCTGGAACTGCTCCACGAGCACGCCAACGAACAAGCGGATGACAAAGAGCGAGCCGACGTAAACGTACAGAACGAAGAAGATGGCGGCTTCCGGGGAGTTGTCCTGGATCGGCTGCCGGTGCTGCCCGGCGACATCCATGGCTGCGAACGCTTTGTCGATCCACTTGAGGGACGTCATCTCGAGGAGCGTGAGGAAGCCGACGCCGATGTGGTCGAACGAGAACCGCGCGCTCGCCCAGACGCGTGGGACGAGGATCGCGCCGCTCGGAACGCCACGCGCAGTCGCTTCTTGGAGACTGAGCGCGCCGTCCGGGTACGCCAGGAAGAACCCGACACACTCGGCGGCTGTCTTCACACCTGTGTCGTTGCACGAGTAGAATTTGCCGGCGAACAAGCTCCGCCCGACGACGCCAAAGATGATGTACACGATCATGCAGAGCGCAAAGACGTTGCCGACTTGCGGGACGGACTGCGCCACCGCGCTCAAGATGGCTTTCATGTCGCGGTTATGGTTCAGGATCCGGAGTGGGCGGAGGACGCGGCCGGCACGGAAGACGCCGCCGGCACTCAGCGCTGGGTACAATCCCGTCACGACTTCGTCGACGACCGCGACGACGAGGAGCACAAAGTCGAGCTGGTTCCACTTGTCCTCCATGTACGCGTGCTTGGTCACGTACCCGAGCTGCTCGTCCTTGAAGAAGAGCGAGACGCGCAGGTAGTCGAAGCCGAACCCGAACGCGCTCGCCTTGACCGCGAACTCGACGAAGAAGACGGCGAGACTCACTTGGTTGGCGACCGTGAGCGCGCGTGTGAACGCGTCGGTCGGCGGCGTCTGGCTCATTTCAGGGTGTGGGTCGTCGATGATCAGGTTCAAGCAGCTGACGACGACCACAAGCTGGACGAAGCGCGAGAACCACACGCTTGTCGCCACGGTTAGGCATGCGGACCGGTACCGACGGCGAGCGGAGGCAAACATGTCCCAGAGTCCGCTCGACGGGTCTCCAGCTCTGGGTCTGCCACGGGGGTTGCTCGCGTGCAGGAATTGGCCATTCGAGAGTCCGGACGTCATTATCGAGAGGTGCGCGTGGCCCTGCTGGTCGTCGAGCCCCAAGAACATGCGCAGCTTCACGTTGCTCACGTCTTCAAGCTCGGCGACTTCCCTAAACACACACACGCCGCGCTCCTCAATCTTCTCGAGGATGTCGAGCTCCTTTGGGATCGCGATGATCTGCGCGAGCTGGAGCTGGTACGCTTCCTCTTCCGAGATGGAAAAGTTGTCGAGGATCACAGCGATGAAGAGGTTCAAGAGCACGTACTGCCCAAAGATGAAGATCACGACGAGGAACGGTACGAGAAACCAGTGCGGGTGCTCAGCGTCCACTGCGTCGTACGCGACGCTCGACCACTGGTCGCCCGTGATGACTTGCAAGAGCGTCAAGAACGACCGCCCGAACGTGTCGAAGTTCCAGCGTGGCGTGTTGTCGGCGCTGTCCATGTGCGCGCCGCCAAAGAACTGCATCGCGAGGATGCTGTTCACGACCTGGAAGAGCACGAGGAACACGACAACGTCCATGATCGCGCGAGACGACTTGAGCACCGACATGATGAGCTTCCGGGTCCCTTCCCACTTGAGCATCAGACGACTGACACGCAGTGTCCTTAGCGAGGAGACGCTGTTGAGACCGCTGTAGCCAATGTCAACGTTGTTCAGAATCATGTTGGCGGTCGTGCACACCACGACGATCAAGTCGAAGACATGCTCTGTGCTCTGAAGGTACGCTCGCAGTCCGTTCATCGCGACGACCCGGACCGCCATCTCGGTGAAGAAGATTGTCCCGAAGAGGTACTCGGACACAGACAGCGTCTGCTGCAAGAAGGCTGGCATGTTTGGGTATTCGAGAAGTAGCAGGAACGTGTTCAGGATGATACATCCCGTGATGGCGTCGTCAAACTTCTTGGAAAAGACGACGCGCTGGAAGCGTGCGAAACGCGACGACGACAGCCTCTCGTCGCTTCGTTCCGTTGTCGCGTTGGGTGGTGGATGGTGTGCTTCGAGCGTCGCGTGCTCTTGGATGTCGACCAGAAGCGTCGGCTTGCGCGACGTCGCGGGACTTCGCCTCGTTTCAAGCGGGAGTTCGCTGCTCGAGTTCTCGCCAACTGAACCTCGCTGTGTGGCCTTGGAAGCGCTCGTGTGCCGCTGGTACGCCTTCGCGAATGGGATCATGAACTCCTCGAGCGAAGACGCTGCCTGGATCAGCTCCTTCGTGGCTTCGGCGGTCAAGTCTCGGAAGGCGCGCAACGGCTGTGCCTGCGCGAGTAGCTCCATCGCTTCCTTCGCTTTGCAGTTCAAGATGAGCTCCGCGGCCGGCGACGACGAGCCGAGCATACTGGACCCCCGACTCGAGCGTTTGGGCCCTTCGCTCCCGTCGTCTGCGCCGCCAAGCTCCTCCTCGCCCGCGCCTTCCGCGTGCATGGATTCCTCGATTGCGAGCGTCGCCCCCATGATCATACTGACGTGCGTGTCTTCGTCTTCCGCGTTCTGCTTCCCCATGAAGCGCGGTCGATGCTCGTCGTTCTCGTCGTCGATCGTGAAGTTCATGAACGCGGTCGTGATGACCGCAACGAAGAGGTTGACGACGAGAAACACGAGCGTGACGATGATCGCGACGAAGAACGCGACTGCCCAGTACGACCGGCCCTCGAGCACGGGCTCCATGATGTCGGTCACCCATCCGTCCTGCGCGACGACGAGAAAGACGAGGAAGATGGACGAGATGCCCGAGTCAAAGTTCACGTGCTTGGACGGTGGAGCCGACACGAAGCACGTCTGGTTGCTCGCAGCGCAGCTCGCGTCCTCGGAGCAGAACACTCGCGGCAGCGCGTAGAAGACGACCTGCGCCAGACTATCGCTGCTGCTGCTGATGTTGTTGTCGCTGGACGTGTGCTGAACAGTCGACGGCACGGCGATGGCGCACTGGCCGTCGAACGCGCCACTGAACGCCTCGAGCCCAAAGATGGAGAATGCGAGCAGGAAGAAGAGCGCGAGCGTGCCGACATTCGCGAGGAAGGGCACTGCGCGGATGAGCGAGCGCAGAATGCGGCGCAAGCCAGCGAACATCGTGAGGCTGCGGAAGGTCTTGAGCCCACGCAGCACCGCGAGCTTGGCGCCACCGAGGTGCGACAGCAGACTCGCTGCGAGCACAACGATGTTGAGGACGCGGTAGCGCGAGCGCCGGAGATACGACTCGGGTCCTGCGTACAAGCCGAACGCGACCGACTTGATCGCGATCTCGATCATCATCATCAACGTGAACGCAATGTCGATCTTGGCATACGCCGCTCGAGCGGTGCTGTACTCGTCGTCGAGAGCCAGCACGACCATGTCGGCAAACACAACAAAGTGCACCGCCGCACGGAACGTGCTCGTCTTGACAAGAACTTGCAGTCTCCGCCGCAGTGCAGCGAGCCACAGCGGCGGTGGGGTAGATTTCGAAGTGGGGGACTCTTGCCCCTCGCCAACGAGGTCGCTCAGCCCAAGTGTCGGCTGCAGTTCGCTGTACGACACGTCGACCGACGACCTCGTCGTGTGCGGCCGCAGCGTGCGCGTGCTGCCGACCAGCGGCTTCTCGAGAAACTTGGCGTTGAAGAGCTCCAGTCGCTTCATCTCGGCGTGCGTGAAGACCGTCTCGGCGGCGGTGGCTGGATTCGAGAGCATCACGGACGTCTTCCGGATGAGAACGTGGTCGGCAGCCGACAGCCTGCGCGAGGCCACGCGCTGCGACGCCCTCCTGTCGCCATGTGGGCCATCGGAGGCGACTTTCGGAGCGCTGTCACCGCCGCTCGGTGGAGCCGGCTCTGGTCCGGACGACGGCGGAGGCGATCCGTTCACGCTGCCACGCCGAGTGGAAGCGCCGCTCCCGATCTCGAACAGCGCACCGACCTGCGAGCCTCGCTTGGCCATGTGCGCAGCATGTACTTCGGTACTGCACTGTACTGGACCTGGAAGACAAGAAGTGAACCGAACAGCAGCAGGAGTTTCGCATGTAACAGTGTCGTCGATGTCTATAAACGAATGTCGTGTGTATTTACTTCCTCCAGCAATAGAGGAACTGCTGCTGTCGGTTGGTGTGTATCGTCTGTCTACTTGGCCCCGCCGGCCGCCTGCGCGACAAAGTCCTTGGCGAGCTGCTTGACGTGCTCGACGCTCTCGTCGTCTCCATGCTCTTGCTCAAACTGCAGGAACTTCTTGAAGAGGAACTTCATCTTCTTGGCCGAGAAGTCCATCGCCAACAGGCGCGCAAAGAGCGAGCGCACGAGCGCCGCACTCGCGCCAAACTTGATCTCCTTGTCCAGGTACACGTTCCAGAGGTCCATGCGCTTCGGGTAATTCGCCAAGATCCCCTCAAAGATCGTACGGGCCTTCTCCAGCTCCCCGTTCTCAAACATGAGCTGCCCATACTTGAGGATCACTGGCAAGTGCTTGTGTGCTGCGAGGCTCTGGAGACTCTTCTGGAGCGTCTCGGCTGCTGCAGTGAACGCACCAAGGCTCACGTGGTGCTGCAGTGCGCGCAGCCACGTCTGCTTGCTCTTGCGGAACTTCTTCTGCATCGTTACGAGCGTCTGCGCTGCGTCGTCGCTCTCCTGGGCACGCGCATACAGGTCGACGAGTTGCAGGTACACGCGCTTCGGGTGGTTCACCTTGAGCGCGCTGTTGAACACGCGCAGGAAGGTCGCTTCGTCGCCAAAGTCGTGCTCAAGGTTCAGGTACGCGACCCACACGTTCAGCTTTTCCTTCTCGTCGCGGAACGACACGGCGGACGTCGCACGGACCGCCACATCGCGCGCCAGTCCCACCTCGGTGAGCGACACGTGGAACGCCATGTACTGGATCCACAGGTACGAGCTCTGCGGCGACACGGCGAGCAGGCGCTCGTAGTCGTCTGCGCTCTGCGGCACCTCGCTGCTGCTTGCCAGCGCCTTCTCGCGCAGCGCGACCCACTCGTCGCTGTGCTTGCCGCCCGCCTTCTTGGTCTTCTTCGCACTCGATTTGCTCTGCGCAGCAGCAGCGTCGCGCTCGTCGCTCTCCGAGTCCGACTCGGTATCGTCGCCGTCGCTCTTCTTGTGGTCCAGCACGTTCGCGAAGCCGTCCCACGTGAACTCGACAGCAGCGCCAGCGGCGGTGCCCGCGCCGTCGTCGTCCGTGCTCGAGTCGTCATCCACTTCCATCATCTTGACCGGAGCAACGACAGTGCTCTTCTTCGCCTTTGAGGTAGGCGTCACCACCTCTTCGTCCCCCTCGCCGTCGTCGTCGTTGTCCACCTCCATCTTCTCGACAGTCTCCTCCTGGTCGCTCTCATCGTCGTCGTCGTCTTCGTCCTCGTCCTCCTCCTCAGAACTCGATTCGTCGCCCTCAAAGTACGACGGCTTGAGACCGAACGACACGCGGAGGTCCTCGATCTTGAGCACCTTGGCCTTCACGTAGTCGCCTGGTGCAAACACCTGGTCGAGCGCCTGCGTCACCTTCTCGTCCGCGATCTCCGAGATGTGGCACAGGCCACTGATCGTGCTCTTCTCAATCTTGACAAACACGCCGTACGGCTGCACCTTGGTGATCGTGCCCTTCACCGTCATGCCTTCCTTCAGGTCCTTGAACTTGACGACCGCGACGTCGTCCGACACCACAGACGCCTTGAGACTCAGCTCGAGCCCGCGGTCCGACTTCTTCGTCACCCGTCCAGCCACGAGCTTGCCGGGCTGGAACTCGGCCTGTGGGTCTTTGATAAAGTCGTCGCTCAGGTCGCGCAGGAGCACACGCGCACTCGTTGCGCGGTCCACGCGCACGAAACAGCCGGTCGCTGTCGTCGACGCCACGATGGCCGTCACCAGTTCGCCAACCTTTGGCTCGGCCGCCTTCGCTTTCACGTACGTCGCTGGATCCGCGAACGCGTCCTGACGCAGCGATAGGTCCGTGTTGCTGCCGCTCGCGAGCACGACGCACTGGACGAACGTGCCCGCTGCGAACTGCGGCAGGTTCAGCATGTCGTTCTTCCACTGCGAGGGAAGGAGCAGCTCTGTCACGCAGACGCGGCCGTACGCGTGCGACCCGAGGCGCACCATGAGCGACGGCGGCTTCACTGCCGACACGTTCGCTGTGATCTGCCCGTTCACGATCGCGCCGACCTTGAACGACTCGGCGCTGCTCGCACTCGAGCGAATCAGCGACAGGTCGACGCGGTTACGCTCCTCGTTCACGTCCAGGATGGTGCACTTGACGCGCTTGCCGACTGGGAACTCTTCACGGAACTCACGCAGCACCGCCAGGTCCGTCGACAACTCCAGCGCACTCAGCACGCCCGTCACACGGTGGCTCAAGCGCACCGACACACTGTCCGCCGCCTGCTCTACCACGACGCCCTCGACGCTCGCGCCGGTGCGCAAGAGCGCGCGACCGGCGCTGCCTTCCTGCCAGTCGGGGCGAACGAGCTCCTTCATGCTCTTGGTCGTCGCGAGGTCCTCTTGACGCAGCGACAAGTGGAGCGAGTGGAAGTTCGCGGGGTTCGTCTCGCTCACGGGCTTGCGCTGGTTCGCGCCTTTCTGCACCACCGACAGCACGCGGGCCTCGACCTGCATGTTGACGTTAAAGTGGTCGAACGGGTGCGGGTGGTGCTCCTCCTTCGCCTCGTCCACATCGACGATCGACACGGTCGCCAGCACCTTGCCGCACTTCTTCTTCGTCCGCACCTTGATCTCCATCACGTGCTCCTTGATCGCGACAATGCGGCCAGTGAGCACTTTGCCAGGCGCGAGGTCGTCGACCGCGTACTTGGGCAGCGCGTCGCCCTCTTTCTTTGGAAGCCGCTCGCCCTTTGGGGTCTTTGCACGCTTCGTCGTCTTCGACACCACCTCCTCTTCTTCGCGTACGAGCAGCGGCAGGTCGTCGAACGGCATCGCCTTCGACAAGCTCAACGACGGGACCGACACGCGACACGCGAGCGGGCTCCCAACCTCCAGGCCCAGCGCACTAGACGACTGCGACGGATACCAAAAGTCCGCCAGCTGCACGACGCCGAGCTGCGTCACGTCGGGACTCTGCGGGTCCGCAAACGACACGACGACGTACTTGTCGTTCGTTGCGACGACCGTGGCGCTCGCGATCTTGGCGCCGGCCGACAGGCGGTGCTTCTGCTTGCGCGCCTTTTTCGAGCCGCTCTTGACGAGCTCAGCGTCGGCGCTCGCGAAGAACACGTTCTTGTCAAAGTCGTAGTCGACCAGGAGCAGCTTCACGTCGTCGCCTTCGTCCCAACTGTTCTCGCCGACGGACGCGACAATCACTGTCGTCGTCACGTCGCCCTTCTCGAGTGCAAACACTGCGCCGTACGGACGCAACCCCAGGAACTCGGCCTTCTCCGTCTTGCCCAGCTTGTACGCAACACGCGCGGCCGCGTCAGTCGCTGCCTCGTACTCGCGCAGGTACGACTGGAAGAACGACGGCAGGTTCTTGACGCCAGTAAGCAGCTGGGTGTGGCGACGGAACGACACGACAAACTGCTGCTTGCTCGTGTCGATCTTGGTCACGTGACAGAGCACTGTCTCGCCAATCTCAAACAGTCCGTCCTCCACTTCCGACAGGAACTTGTCGCTCAGGAACGCCTTCGGTGCCAGCGCCGTCACGTTGTTGAGAAACTTGACAAACACGCCCTTCGTCGCGTGCACCGAGGCGACGAAACCGACGAGCGCTGCACTCTCCTTCACGTCCTCGAACGCACGGGGCAGCACCGCCGTCTTGGACGCGAACTGCAGCAGCAGCGGCTTCCTCGACAGCGTCAAGACGCCGTCCTTCGCCTGGGACACGACCAGCAGCGGGCTCGTGATCACGTCGCCTGTCGCGTACGTCTTCACGAGCTCGTCCACGAGCCCCGTGTTGCGTGGGAAGTCGGTCAGCTGGACGAACGGCAGCACGCACTCGAGGCCGTCGCTCGACTGCAGACGGAGTCCCGTGGCTTCCACCTCGAGCACCTTGGTGTTCGTCACAGTCGTGCCGATCAGCTTGGACATGGACGGCGCTACGGACGCGCTAGCACTCGCCTTGAGCGCGACTGCAGCGTTCGCGTTGAAGCTCAGCATCAACCGCTTCTTCGCGACGTCGCACCGCGTCACCACCGCCTTCACGACCTGGCCGAGCACGTACGCCTCTTCCAAGTTCGTCACGCCTGCAGCGTGCAGCAGCGCGGCAGGTACGAGCCCGTACACGCCGTTGTAGAAGCTCACGACGACGCCGTAGTCGGCGATCTTGGTAATGAACCCGTGCGCTGCTCGTCCCATGAGCGCGTCTTCGTACGTCGCGAGCACTGGCGTATCTGCTGTCAGGAGCGCACGCTTCATCGTCAAGTACGTCTTCTTGGCTTCGAGGTCGACACGGAGCACGCGCGCTTCGACCTTCTTGCCGACCTGGAACTTGCCGCTCTGGTCGCCCTTCTTCTTCCCGGTCTTTGTCAGCGACACGAACGGCGGCACGTGCTGCGCCGAGACGACACCGCGGACGCCTTCGCTGATCTCGAGCAGGACGCCCCACGGCTCGATCGCAAGGATCTTCCCGCTCACCTGCTCACCCGGCACGAGGTCCGCGTGGCGCAGCACGGTCTGGCTCAGCGACGACTGCTTGCAGCTCACGTTCACGAGTCCGTCGAACGGCGCGAAGCCAATCACACGCGCTGCGACCGTCGCGCCGACAGCGAACTTCTTCTCGAGCTTCTCAATGCGCGCGTCCGAGGCGTTCGAGATGTGCACGTACGCTGGCGTGAAGGTCTTCCACGTCGCCTTGGTCGTTGGCTCCGCCGCAGCACTCGCGTCGTCGTCGTCGTCCACGTCCATGGCGCTCGCGTCGCTGGCCGCCGCGGGCAGCGACAGCATCATGCCGACGCCTTCGTCGATGCGCTCCACGACTGCGTTCTGGACCACGTCGCCGACCGAGAGGCTCGGCTCGGGCGCCGCCAAGTGCACGACGTGCGGCGCCATGGAGAGCGAGATCTGCTTGCTCGCCGCGTCGATGCTGATGATGCGCGCGCGGCCTTTGAGGCCTCGACGGTACGCTTCTTCCCACCCGCGCTGGCACGGCATGCTCATGTGGCTCTGCTCCACACTCGCACTAAAGAACGTGAGAAAGTTGACCCGCAGGCCGTTCGGCAGCACCTCTTCCACGCGCACGTTCAGCAGCATCCCGGGCGCCAGCTGCTTGATCGTGAACGCGTCGCCGCGCGTCACAGCCTTGAGCACCTGCGCGCGGTCCGGCGTCACGGTCGCGGTCGACGTGTGCGCGTTCACCGCGGTGACGGTGACAAAGAGGTGCTGGCCAGTCAGCGGCGTCACGTCGGCTGCCTGGAGCTCCTTCCGTGGCACGAACGCGTTCAAGCCACGCACGCCCAGGTTCAGCACTGCGCCGTGGTCCTCGACGGACGCCACCGTGCCGTGCAGCGTCATGCCCTTCGCGACCGTCTGCGGTACAAGCTCGGCATTCAACAGCGACGTACGCAGCGACAGGTGGATCTGCTTGCCCTTCGCCTCCTTCGTGGCCGCGAGCACGATGCACGGCACGAACTGGCCGACGCGGAAGAGCGCCGTGAGCGCTGGGAGCTCCTCGTCGCTGTCGGCATCACCACCACCGGCGCCACCTCTTGCACTCGCCTTCTTCTTCTTCGACTGCTGCTTCTCGTGGTGCGCAAAGAACTCGTCCGAGCACTCGGCTGCGGTCACGACACCGTTCAGTTTGTTTGGGAGGCTCACGAGCAGCTCGTCGTCCCCCACCTGGCGCACACAGCCCAGCAATTGCACGCCCTTGTGCAGCGCCTTAAAGGTCACGGTCGAGGCGACGGCCGCATCACCCTTTCGGTCCTTGGGCTGCGCGTCGCCGTCCTTGCGCTGCACGTCGCTGGCCGTCTTGCGCTTCTTGGGCTTCGCAGCCGCGGTCACTGCCGCCGCTGCTTTGCTCTTCTTCTCGGCGGCTTCGGCCGCACGCTTGCCAAAGAGCGCGTCGGCACCGGCGTCTGCATCTTCGTCCACTGCGAGCGACGGGGCGTCGAGCTTGCGCTTCTTAGCTTTGGCTGCGGTGGTACTGGTGGCGGTACTCACTGGCGCATGCACGGGCGTCGCAGGCGCCTTCTTGCCACGCGGGAAGCTCTGGGGCACCGACGTCATTGCTTGAGAGCTTGTGCGCCAGCCAGAATTCCGAGTGAGTGGCAACCTTTCGCCACATTTACAAACGAGTGGTTGGGTGGCGGGTGGGGAGCGCTGGAGTTTATTACTTGTGAGTTGTATGTGAATGTCGAATGAAGGCTGCAGCCATTTTGCAAAAAGTAAAAAATACAGAAAACTTTTGAAAGGAGTATTTTTGCAAACAAGAGCGCATGGTAGCAGCGTCAGCTCACGATCTCTCCGCCTCTTTCTCCATCTCTCTCATTCTCTCTCGTTCTCTATCATAACGCGGTGTTGAAGTCACACTCGCCTGTGCTTCGATCACAGACAAGTCCACGGCACGACATTGGAGGCCTCGCAATTTTATCTGGGAATGATATTGGAGAGGACCACCTCGAGAATACCTCTCGTGTCTTCGACTTCGACACAAGTCAGCCGAGAGGTCGCTGCGAAGTCTGCCAGAGCCCTCAGTCTCCAATTTGCCTCCTGCTCAGCACTCGACCCCACTCCAAGCTTCTCACCATGCGCTCCGTCGCTGTTCTCATCGTACTCGCGCTTTTCGCGGCTCCAGTGGCCGCGATCCCAGGACACGTCTCCCCCACGGTCGTCAGTGCGGTGATCACTCGCGGTGACGCTCCCAACCGTGTTCAAGCACCTCCAGCGCCCGTCATTCGCGGCCTCCAGGACACGATCGACAAGTTCAACCCGAGGCACACGAGCAAGAAGATCATGGACGAGCCTCGTCAGCTCCAGGACACGATCGACAAGTTCAACCCGAGGCACACGAGCAAGAAGATCATGGAGAATGCGTCGGGCTAAACATTCCCGTGTTTTCGGATGCGTGCATTGATTTGGTTTTCAATGCCGATCCATTCAGTGCACCAGTGCACTTGGTTGTCAATCAATAAATCAACTGATTTCAAGATTTTGTAGCCATTTCACGTCCCTTGCTCTCGTGTGTGTGTGCTGGCTGTATGCTAAACTATCGAAACACGAGTCTTGGGCGGGTTGTCTTCGATCTGCGCACGTGGATATGAGCGCTCGTTAGTTTGTGAGATGAAGGCGTCGGGGGACCTGGTTGGTACTGGGGCCAAAAAACTATTCTGAACTGTTGTGGAGACGCCTTGACGGCGGAAGGTCGGAGGCTGGATGGACCTCTTCGAGGCGTGCGAAAATGGGAACGAAGAGCGTGTCGTTGAGCTGCTCGTGTACGGCGACGACTGGATGGGCATGCGCCTTGCGCCGACGCACCGCAGCGACGGCGGACGGCACCGTTCGACTACCTTTAACTCTTCGCTGCACTTCGAGGGCGTCGGTGGCGAAGCAGCTGGCGGCAAGACGAACGCACTCGCAGCGGCTGTCGGTCTCGTGCTGTCGCCGCAGGAGATGCTCCAGGCGCGTGGGACAGCGGGTCGCACGCCGCTTCATGCTGCGTGCATGGGTGGCCAAGCTGGCGTCGTGCGACTGCTCCTCGGAGAACCGTGTCGAGTGTTCTTCACGAGCAGGACGCAGCAGGAGGCTGAAGAGCTGCTCGTGCCGCTGCTCAGAGAGTACGCGGCGACGCAGCCTCATGGTGCCGCCGCCACTGAGCTCTTCGCCGTGACCATGGCGACGAAAGACGGCGACGGCGACGACCCCGTGCCGGTCGCCGTCGTGCAGTTCACACCCGAGCGCTCCATCGCCCCACAGGATCTGATTGAGAGCCGCAAGCACGTCGACGACTTTGGCAACACCCCGTTGCAGTGCGTGAGTTGCTTCGGCTGCGGTTCGAACGAGCGTCACATTGACGACGGACTCGACATCACACGACACCTGCTGCTGCACGGCGACCAGCCGAACCTGCCCAAGCTGTCCAACAAGTGGACGCCGCTGCACTGGAGCGCGTACAATGGGAACCACGAGCAGGTCTCACTGCTCCTGCGCCCGTCCGATCTCCTTGCCGGCCACGAACGGCGAATCGGGAAGACGCAGTCGAGCATTCCGCTGCTCGTCACGAGCGACTACCTCTTCCCCGTCGACATCGCCGGTCGGCGTGGACTCGCACTGCTGTCGGAGCGAGCCGAGCTCCGGCGCAGTCTTCTTCGCGGACGCACTGGCAAGTACGTGCGCTGGCGACTTCGCCTCAGCCACATTGACACGCTCGAGACCTTTGCTCGCGAGTTCCTAGCGAACGCACGCCAGCTCACGCGGTACGTGGACGAGATGAACGAGCGCCTGCCGCTGCTCGCACGGAGGGACAAGCAGGCGAAGGCGAAGCGCTTCACCCACGCCGACGCAGTCCGATACGGACAACACTTGCTGTACTGGGCTGGCTGCTTTGGCTTGGTGGCTGTCGTGCGCACGCTGCTGGAGCTCGAGATGGACGTCGCGGCACCGTCGGAGGCTCCGGCGACGAACTTTGCGGTCACGAAGCCGATCTCACCTGGGATATTCCTCCACCCACTCTACGTCTGCTCGTGCGAAGAGAACAAGCGCCAGTCCGTCTTGCACGCGGTCGCCAGTCACGGCCAGCAGGAGATCGTCACGTTGCTCCTGAGCAAGATGCTCTTCGACCAACGACAGCCTTCGCCAACTCTACACCCGACTCCGAGCACAATCAGGACCAAGCACGGCCGCACGTGGAAGAACACGGTTCTTCCGAGCGACGCCAGTCTTGAGACAGAGCCGACAAGCGCGTCTCCTCCAGCCCCTCACGGCAGTGACGAGCCGGCTCCGCAGGATCAACTCGACGTGCTCCCGCTCGTGAACGCGGGCTGGCGCAACTACCGGGACGAGACGCCTCTCTTCCTTGCCGTACTCTACCTCCGGCATCGCGTTGTCGCAGCCTTTGCGCGCTTCCTGACGCGACCGAGTCTCGCGTGGGAGCTCGCGAACTGCAACGTCGAGGGCTCGTACGTCCACCATGTCGCCCACGGTCCGTCGCAGCAAGCGCTCGGCATCCAGAGCCACGGCTCGATGGTGTGCGCCGAGTACGTCATGCTCTTTGACGGCATCAAGAAGAAGCAGTTCAAAGAGACTGTCGTGGAGACGATCCGCGAAGAGAGTCCGATCGCCCCGTCGCTCGTCGTCACTCGTGCCGGCAAGCGTGTCGAGCCCGCGTGCTGGTACTTGTGGCGCTGGAGGCCCACACAGACAGACTACATTGTCGTTGGTGCCACCGACGACGTGCTCGTACGTCACGCTGAAGCGCTGCAACTCAAAATCAAGCACCGAGGCTCGACGATCCGCTCCAAGTACCGCGCCAGTACGCCAGACGTGTTCGAGCCGTTCCGGTCGCTGCAACGGCAGCAAGTCGTCATGGACATCATCCAGAAGAACGTGAACGTGAAGAAGCACCTGCGGACACGGAACCTCGCGGCGATCTTCCCGCTCCACGACGCCTCTGGCTGCCAGAACATCATGCGCCATTGGGTCTACACGGACGACCGCAGGCGCGTGTTCCAGCCGTTCACTGGCACCACGATGCAGCAGTTCTTGTGCGAGAAGCGCACACATCAGTACGAGATGCTCTGGCCGCTTTTGACGTACTTTGGCGAGAAGCACGCCTTCTACTTCGCTTTCGTTGCCTTCTACACGGTCTGGCTGCTGCTCATCGCCGTGCCCGGTGCGATCTGCCAGCTCCTGGCGACCGTTGCTGGCGTCTCGTCCCCGTCGCCGCTCTTTGCAGTCGTCGTGTCGATCTGGGCGACACTCTTGGTCGAGCGCTGGAAGCGCAAGAAGAGCGAGGTGCAGATGAGCTTTGGGAACTTCAAGCGCAACCGGAACGAAGAGGCGCCAGACTTCTACGGCGACTTCCTCGTCGAGACGATCGAGAAGTCGATCGTGGACGTCCAATTCCCCAAGTCGCTCCAGCTGCTCCGCATCTACGCCGGGATCCCCGTCCTGCTCACCATGGCGTCGGTTGTTGTCGCGATCTTCATTGGCGTCAAGCTCACGACCGTGTCATCCGACGTCGTGCGTGTCGCCCCGTCCTGGCTCCCATCAGCGCTGCTGCCGTACGTCGTCCCGTTCCTGAACGCCGTCTCGATGCTCGTACTCGACACGATGTACACTGAAGTGGCGCTCGCCCTCACGCAGTGGGAGAATCACCGTACCGTGTGGCAGTACGAGTCGATGCTCGCGACCAAGTTGTTCTGGTTCAAGTTTATCAACGCCTTCATCTCGCTCTTCTGGGTCGCGTTCGTCGACCGTGACGCTGCGGTGCTGCGCAAGCAGCTCGTCACCGTCATGGGCGTGCGACAGCTCTGGTACATGTTCATCCGCAACATCTGGCCGCTGTTCGTGGTGCACATGCGCTGGCGCCTGCGAGGTTTCCGCCTCAAGGCGGGCGGCGTGAAGAGCGGTGCGTGCTGGAGCTTCACCCTCACGAGAGAATGGTACAACGCCGAGCTGCCCGGAGACACCGGCGCCCAGCCGACCACGACCACGACGACGCAGTCTGTACCATCTCTCATGCTCGTGCAAGAGATGATGCTGCCGCCCGACTTCCTCATGGGCAAGCAGATGGAGCTCATCCTCCAGTTCGGCTACATCACCATGTTCGTGTCCGTGCTGCCGATCGGCCCGCTCTTGGCGCTGCTCGGCAACGTCGTCAACACGCGTCTGGACGTCATCTGCTGCACGCAAGCGAAGAAGCGGCCGGCGTTCGAGAGCGAGACCGAAGTGTCGACGTTCATGAGCATCCTCGAGTTCATGAGCTTCGCGGCCGTCGCAGTCAACTGTGCTGTTCTCCTCCTCACGACGCGCAGCGACCTCGAGAGCGTGCTCCGGCTTGCGTCACGGCATTGGTCCGACGACCCGGTGTCCTACATCAAGAAGCTCTGGCTCGTGCTCGCGATCGAGCACATTGTCCTGGGCGCGAAGGCGCTCCTCTCACTCGTCATCGACGACTCGGCCACGTGGGTGCAGAATGACGACGACCGCAACGGCGACGACGGGCAACAGACGCGCCAGTGCGACACTGACGACGCGCCGGCTGGAACCGACCAGGCCGCTTTATCGCTGTCGCGCAAGAGCGAGAGGGAGCAAGCGCCCGGCGAGGTGCAGAGCGTGGGCAGGGCCGAGGACGAGCGCGTAGTCGGCGAACTGCGCACAGGGGCAGCAGACTGGACGAAGAACTCGGTTCTCCATGGGATCCTCGCGGACAAGTACGCTAATGCTGTGAAAGAGCGCGACCAGGCGATAGTGCGCGAGAAACTGGCGCTCGAGAAGCTCGCTGAGTGCATGCAGCAAGTGGAGCAGCTGAAACAGCGACAGCCTGCGCTCGGAGCGAACCGTGTGACGCTGGTGCCTGTCACGAACCGGAACGAAGACGAGTGTTTGCCTGTCGTGGCACCAGGTGACAGTAGTGGCGGACTCAGTGGCGCCCAGGAAGCCGCTTCCCACCATCGAACGTGCCGTCTGTGCTTTCTACTACGAGGCGCAAGCGTCGCTGCTACCAAGAGATGCTTGTCGTGCCGCGTGTTCACGTGCTGGCACTGCGACGAAACGCTCCACCAGGACGACCTCGGCCTCAAGGACGCGGTGCACTGCCGCGTGAACGTCTTCAAGCGTGAGCATCCAGCACCGCCCGACAGCAGCGGCGTCATGGACCCGCAGACGCCGCTCGCCGTGTCCGATCGCCAGCGAGGCATCAGCGTTGCGCTCGTCGAGTCGGACGACAGCGTACTGGAAGAACTGCGGACTCTCGTGGCGGACTACGTCACTGTATTGAACGTGGAGGAGAGGTGCACTGTTGGTGGCGACGACAACGACGGCCACGCGCACCTCACTGACAGCGCACGGGTCAGTCCGACGCTGAACGCCTCTCGCGTATATGAAACATGCATGGCGAGCCCTCAACTGGTGCTTCGGTACCTCCGGAACGAACGCCGGCGTCGGCAGCTCCGTCGTCTCGACGAGTGACGACATCCGACGCCGAAGGACCAGCGAGCGACTTGCTTGGCTCTCTACTGCCGACAACAGGAAGCGTCTCACGCTCTTGAACGGCCCCTTGTCTACTGCTCAAAGTGCGCGCGCATGACGCTAATGTCGGCGGGCGACGTGCGGCAGCAGCCGCCAAACACACGGGCGCCAGCTGCGTGCCACTTGGGGAGGAACTCGTCCCAGGAGCTGGGCGAGTCCGCGGTCGTGGCTGGAAGCCACTGCTTTGCTGCACCGTCCCAGCACTCGCCGCTGTTTGGGTACACGACCTTAGGAAACGCAACGTCCAAGTTCCGGAGCAGCCCCTCGACGAACTGAGGAGGCGTGCAGTTGATACCGACTGCGGGAAGCGCAGCAGCAGCACCAGTGAGTAAGTGAGAGATAGACACACAAGGCCACGTTAAGTAGACAAACGCACCTGCGAGAAGCTGGGACGGGTTCTTGAGCTGCGCGAGCACCGACGCGACGTGGGCGATTGGCTCGCCCGTGTTGAGTTCGCTCTCGCTGCGACAGGCGACTGCGAGCATCGCGTGCGCTTTCGGGTACTCGTTCAGCAGCTGCACGAACGCTTCGACCTCGACGAGCGACGGGATGGTCTCGCACACGAGAAAGTCCGCCCCTGGGCACTCGACAAAGTACGCAAAGCGCGCCCGGTGCCACGCGACGAGCTCGTCTTTGGTTTTGCCATAGTCCCCACGGTACTCCGATCCGTCGCCAAGTGCGGCGCCGTAGCAGCCGATGCTCGCGCCGACCAGCGGCTTGAGGCGGCTGCTCGCCGCCCCGGACGCCGTCAGCTGCGCCCACGCGGCGTCGCGTGCCTCGACGGCGAGCTCTACGCTCCGTGCAAAGAGCTGCTCGACAAGCGCGTGGTCCGTGACGCCTTCGCGGCGGAAGCCGTCGTCCGACGCCTGGTAGCTCACAGTCGTGGCCACGTCGGCGCCTGCGAGGTAGTACTGTGCGTGGGCGTCGACGACGACTGACTGCAAGTGGGCGTTGCGTGGGAGCAGCAGTGCTGCGGACCAGAGGCACGTGTCGTTGAGCTGCACGCGCGCGTCTTTTTCGAGCTCGGTGGCGAGGCCGCCGTCGAGCACGACGACGCGGTCGGCGGCCAGCGCTTGCTGGAGCGCGCGTAGCGAGTGGTTGGTGGTCATGACGATGGTTGGTGGACTTGTGCAATGGGTTGGTGGCTGCGGATTCCCGAGTGTGATTCGTATTGACGTGGTTGCGCAATTACTGCAAGTGCCGTTTAGATTTGAGCCCACTATTCTGGGCTATTGAGGCATGGTCACTCTAAAACCACGTTGTCAAGCTGCGCACGTCTACTGGAAGTCGAATGAGAGCCAGATGCCGGGTGACTTGCTGTCGATTCGGTCACTCGACCTGGTGCTTGCGAGACACTCGGGCGGGCTCTTGCAGACATCATTCGCACCGATTGGAAGGACAACGAGTGCAATGGCAGCGCTGGGATCGAGAGGCGTTGAAGTGTCAAACAAAACCTGATGGCGAGCCGTCCCTCGCGTAGAGGCCATCGAGACCGTCGTCCTCGCTTGAGAGTGAGTGCCTCGTTGCGGTCACGTGGTCTCTGACCACTTAAGCCTTGCTGTATGTCGTTCCGTCAGCGCTCGAAGACGTGCGTGTTGGGTCCGCATGGAGCACGAACTCGAGCTCGGACAACCCGGGGAAAGTCTGCCATGACGACGCGAGTATCAGGGGGCAATTTTCCAAGGTGTTGAGGCATCCAACACGCCTCCATCTACTGAGTATGTGGGTCTTACCTGTGCCGTCCTGGTATCGCTTTTCGTTTGCCAGTGCGCGCTGGTGCTACGGGTGGCATCGTACACGACCTCGTTGTTCGTACAGTTGGAGCACATTGCTCCGGATGAGTTGAAGCAAACCGGGCATGGACAGCCATCGACCTCATGAAACTCGCAGGCCATGGGCTGTCGGAACCAGCGCTGCGTCCGTGGTGCCAGTGACATCATCCAGACAGGCAGGGTAAAAGTGGTCGCCAAAGACGTGGTGCACCGCTTCGCTGGCAAATTTTCCGCTCGCACCAGTCGGAGGTCACCTCGACCATCATGGGCTCCATCACCATGGCCAATCAAAAACTTCAGAGAGTCGGACATTGGTTCTAGGTTTTGATTTGAAATTTGTATGTCATGCATACTCTTTAAAATTTTGTCGATCGATCAGACTGTGAGCGTTATCAGTATACTTAGGTAAAGCTACGCGAAGATAACATGTCCAAACACGATCGATTCGCACCGGAAATGCGCCGTTTCGTCAAAATGAGAGGATATCGAACATGCTCTGCGTGCACTACGTATTGGCACGTTTGCTACAAAGTGCAAGTCAACACGCGTCGCAGAAGACTCCCAAACAACGTATCTAAAAATAGATGCTTTTGGTCCACTTCAACTGTGCACCACTTCACTTTTTTCGAAGCAGACACGCCGTCAGCTGCACCAAGCACCAGTCAGGCAGGCAGTCAAGTTGGTTGGGGGACCAACTGCAGACAGCTCATTCCGCAACTCGCCATCGACGAGAGAGAAAAGCCCCTTCCTCCCTC